>JBAKGM010000200.1:39285760-39300244 GCA_037177215.1 Asparagus racemosus | reverse complement strand
ACATGTTATTAGTGACATATTTATTGATATAAAATAGATAATGAGGGTGTAAAATTGTAATAAAAATATGATTATCATGAATTTACTAGGCTTGTGTACGAGAACATTGGGTCTAGTAGGTCCATACCTATTCCCGATGATGATAGTGTGATTCCAGACGATAGTGAAACTGAACCTCAATCTAATGCTGACAATCAAATAGAACCCACTAAGCATAAGTCTAAAAATAAAGACAACTTGAAGTCATCCTCAAACAAAAAAAACCCAGAAATCAATTGATGATAATGAATTGCTATGTTCCTTTATTAAGTCAATGTCTCAGTCAATTAGAAATCAACACATTGTTCATTGGACTGAGCAGTTGGCTGCAGCTTTGAAGGATCATAGCAATGAATATTCTCATAAATTTCTCCACAATGTGTTAGATCATGTATATGACAATGAATGTGAGGGTAGAAGGTTTTTTTTATAAAAACCAAAGAAGCTCAGAAGAGGTACATCATCAACCTGATTAAGAATCAAGGTTGGTCCGTTAGCTAATTTCTTTGGCTTTGATCACATTTTGGTGGATAATTTTGTTTGTGCACAATTATACATTGTTAGCACATATTCTTTTGATATTTGCAAACTTTATATGTTGCAATCTATGATATTTGCAAACTTATGATGGCATGTACTTGATGAATTGGTACAATTTTCGATTATAACTAGTTCTCATGTTGTATTATAATTTGGTGCTAATGGATGATGATATATTTGTTTAATTTTGATGCGGGTAAATATTGATGGGAATGACCAATAAGTTCATAACTTGAATATTATAAAATCCTCCGGTATGCATTTCTTTGTTTCTTTTTACATGCTTGTGTGGATGGAGCTTGTGATGCTCAATGTTGGGTTTTGTTGATTCTATGCTAGTAGGGCATGTTCCTTTAAGTGCTTCTCTTGGAGTTTGTGATGCTCCTTGTTGGTTTTTGTTGTTTCGATTGATTATCTGCTAGCTGAGTTTCTGCTGGAGCTTGTGATGCTTCTTACTGGTTTTTGTTGGTTTTGGTTGATTCTCTGCTAGTAGGGCTTGTTCCTTTTCAGCTGATTATTTGCTTGAGCTTGTGATGCTCCTTGTTGGTTTTTTGTTGGTTTCAGTTGATTGTCTGCTGGAGCTTGTGATGCTCCTTCGTTGATATTTGGCAATGATGATTGTCTTTTGCTGAGAATGCAATCTAACTTACAGTGTTTTTGTTTAGATGAGACAATATGTGATGAGAATGCAACCTACATTGAAACGATAATGTCTAGGTGAGGCAATCCATCATTAGAATGCAATCTACAATAAACCTGTAAGTTATACATGAGGCAATCAATTTCGATAAAATGACTTATTTCAAAGCCATACAATATCAACTAAATTTGTAATGATAGTTTGCTCAATTCCAATGATTTTTTCCATTACAATTATCAATAGTTTTTCCAAGTACGAGTACATGACATGCGATTTGCAATAATTAAAATAATACAAAATATCACCACTAAAATTGCAGAAAATTTCCAAGCGTAGAGTTGTTTTTCGACAAGCTTCAATTCTTTCTTTAGCCTCTTTGATTTCAAAAAATATTTATCTCCAAACTTATTTTCTTTGACAAATTAGTTTCCTTGGTTGCTTATCTCTCCTCCTTCATGAGCCCATTTAAAAAAATTGCATTATTTATTTGGGTATTTTGCACACCCCCAATAATACATCCCCTTATTTTTACTATACTTGCACACTTTCATGGGTGCTTGGAGATTGCATTCGCACCAAACTTCAAAATTTGAGGGTATTCTTTTGATATCATATTGATAGAGGAGATGAAACATGTAAACTATGAGAATTTGATGTGAATGTAAGAATGAGGGATACATTGGCACCATAAGCCCTCAATCCACATTTATAGCCTCCAAGGCCTTGTAACTAGCTGTTGGAGTCATGATTTTTTCGATTTTGAATTTTGGCAAACGGGTAAAATTACTCCAACTCAAATTTTGTGTAAATTTTATCCACTAGTAAATGGTAAGTTCACCTATGTTGTTATCTATTTATCCTAAAAATTTCTCATTCCGAACTAAGTAAAAAAATATGAATCGGATGGTTTCTATAAAATTAGATTCTATATTTTCATGTTACGAAGCAAACACCGCTTCCCCAATCCTATTCTTTTCCATCGGGGAACCAAACACCCCCCTTAGTGAACTCCCAACATTGCGTTTGGGTCCCAAAGTGCAAAATAACCCCAAAATTCTTATCTAAAACGGGTCGGTTCCTTCCTTCGCACCAAACCCACATATAAAATCCTCACCATTCTCCTCATCGCCGAATCGCACCCATCGAGGGTTTAAGCGCACCCCTCGTCTTCAAACTCTAAAACCCTAGCCCCCTATTCTTCCACCTCTTCAACAGAATCCAGCCATGGCGACTTCTCTCGCTTCTCAGCTTCGAGCCATCAAATCAATCCACAAGGGCACCCCAGACCCAATCCGTCGACCTCTCACTCGCCCCTCAATCCTCTTCGACCCCAAAGAGGCCGCCGATATCGATCTCAGATCCATTCTCTCAATCGCTCTCTCCGGTAAAAATCTCTTCTTTCTCTTTTCCGTTCACTTTAGTTATCTTTACTGAATTTCATGTTTCTGTGTTGGGTTGGGTTCTAGGGTTGGAGGCCCTCATTGAGCTTGATGCTAGATTTGGGAAATATAAAGATACTCTTTTTAGTCAGACGAGTTTGGAATTAGACCGGGGAAAGATGGTGCAAAAGGAAGAGGACAGGTTGAACCGCTCGATTTCGTTGTATCTGAGACTGCTTTCGGGCCATTTCGAGCTCCCAGCTGCTTTGAAGACACTTGAGTATTTAATTCGTCGATACGAGTATGTTTTTCAGTGTATATCTTTTATTTGTAGAGTTATTTGCGCTGTAATATACAGAATGCACTGTTTTTGAATTTGAAGGTCTATTTTTGACATTTTGATCACCCGAAGTGCAAGACATTAATCTTGTTCAAGAAGATCAACATCAAACGGCAAATGAGAAAATTTCTCTTCCAAATTTCACTTTTTTTTTAGTTTTTAGGAAAGCGAGGAACAACGTTAGGGCTTTTGAGCATCATGTTATTAAATTAAAGTCCATTTGAAAACTCTGGGTTATCAAATTGCCAAACTTCACGGTATCGAAGTTAAAAACTGATGAAGCTTTGGGGTATTAAAATGCAAATAAGTCTTATTTGTAATTGAAGTTTCCATGCTTCTTTCAATTAGTTTTAGTTAACACTTCACATTTATTTTTGCAGGATCCATGCATTTAATACAGAAGAGCTTGTTTTGTGTACGCTGCCTTATCATGATACCCACTCGTTTGTTAGGGTTGTGCAGTTGTTAGATCTGGGGTAAGTTAGTTGTTGCTGTAAGTTCACCTTACTGATTAGCAAAACCTTGATGTCATGCTGTTCCTTTATTTGTTGGCGCAGGGATAAAAAATGGGCTTTTCTAGAGGGTGTTAAGACCTCCGGTGCCCCGCCTCCTCGGAAAGTTATCGTGCAGCAGTGCATTCGCGATAAAGGAATCTTGGAGACATTGTGTGATTATGTATGTAGTGTTAAGTTTTTGTTACTTGTTTTGGCACTTTTACTTCATGTCCTGAGCCTGTACTTTTTTTCTTGTACTTTTTTTCTTGTCTTTTTCCAGGCAAAACCATCTAGTGAGTTTCAGCATGCAAGGCCAGTTATTTGCTTTTGCACTGCCATTATCGTTGAAGCTTTAGGTTCCATTCCTAAGCTAGATACTGATACGGTTCAGAGGGTCTTACCCTTTGTGTCTAATGGGCTTAATCCTGATATGAAAGGATGTCGTGATCACAAGGTAAGTCCTCCTTTGTTCATTCATTGTTGCAATATTAAATTGTTCCTCCCTTTGGACGGATTCATCATATGTTCTTTCAAAGGACTAAATGGTTAATATCTTATGCATTTCTATGTATGCTGAATGGTTTCATGTTTGCTAAGATGGGTTTTCACTAGGGCACATAAAAAAATGTCCAGAGGGCTTTGTATATATTTTATTCAGTTTTATTCACTGATATTCTCCATTGTTATCATCTGATACAACAACAACAAAGCCTTTAAGTTAACCATTATCATATTCTTCTTAATAAGTTAATCATTACCATATTCTTCTTAATTACTTCTAACCAAGTTTTCTTAGAACTACCCCGTGATCTCTTTGCAAAGCCTTTAAGTTAACCCTTATCATCTCCTTTAGGTTAACTATAATATTATCATTTTTCTTAACCAATGCACTAATAGGTCTGTTGTACATGACCAAACCACCTTAGTCTATATATCTCTTAATTTATCCTCAATATGATCTCTTATTTTATCCTCAATATGAGCAACCTCTAATTTATTAAGAATGCACTCATTTTTTATCCTATCTTTTAGTGTATACCCCCAATACCATCGTAATATCCTCATTTTTTGCTACACATTTTTTGCACATGTTTTTAATTGCCCAACTTTCTGATTCATATAGCATTGTTGTTCTTATAACCGTCCTATATATTTCCCTTTAGTCTCATAGGTATTCTATAATCACATAAGACTCCCAAAGCACTCCTTCATTTTAACCATCCCGATTTGATTTGATGGACAACATCATCCTCAATCTCACCATTATGATGAATGATTGATCCTAAATAATGGAAGTGATTACTTTTAGGTATTTCTTGGCAATCAATATGTACTGTAGACTCTTTTATCTTTTTAGTTCTACTAAAAATTCATTCAATATATTCTGTTTTTGTTCTACTAATTCTAAAACCTTTAGTTTCAAAAGTTTGTCTCCACTTTTCTAGTTTAGATATTATACTCTTTCCAGTCTCATCAGCTAATATTATATTATCAGCAAATAACATACACAACGAGACTTCATCCTAAATATGTCTAGTAAGTTGGTTTATAACTAATGCAAAAAAGATAAGAGCTTAAGGCTTACTCTTTTGTAAACCTATACTAATAGGTAACAGTTTAGTCTCTCCTTTATTTGATCTTACTCTAGTTGTTACTCTATCATACATGTCTTTAATCATATCAACATATACTAGATATATGTTTCTTTTTCTAAAACCCACCTTGTTGTCATCCAATGTAGTGGGAAAAAGACTTCAAAATCTTGACTAATGTAAGGTGGAAAAATAGATGATATATTCATGTTCTGAGCCTCAGACACATGTAACAAGACAAAATAAAAAAGTAACAGTTCGAAGTTTGTTAGAAACTAAGGTACCACAAATCAAAATCATTAATTTACCGAAGCAATAAAAATCAATTGATTGATAAAATCTCGTTCCCCAAAGGTGTTAAATAGAAATATGTCAAAATTTTATGATAGATATTAATCCATTAATAACTGCTTAGACCTTGAAAAATTTTGTAGTGTAACATGCAACTAATGTTAGCTGTAGTAGTAATCTCTTACAAGATACGAGCATTTGGGTTGCTTTCTTGTGAACTGCAAATAAGGTGCATGTATCACTATTTTTAGAGATGTTTAGGTGCATGTATCACTATTTTTAGAGATGTTTAGGTTTTATAATACCAGAGTAGTTTGGAATTGGTGGGTACTTAGTTACCATTACTGTTAACATATATATGGCTACTAGTTACAAAAATAAGACGCGGGACTTATTTTTGTACATGGAAGAATTAATTGATATATTTTTTTGCTGTTGTCCAGATTTAGAAAAAATGGAAGGAAAACAATAATGTACATTCAGTTTTCTGTACATACTTGTCTATAATAGTCACTTGTCTTGGATCTTGCAAATATGATTATGAAATGTTTTTTCATTTTTAAATTCTTAATGTTTTGTTATTTCATTGCTCAAATGTAATCTCGCAGGCTGGTGCTTTGATGGTTGTGGGTTTGCTAGCAACGAGATCAACGTTAGCACCTAAGCTCATCCAAAGTTTGGTCTTCTCCATCGCAAGGGTGGCTCAACACGATGCAAAACAATCAGCTGACTTACCATGGATCCGTGTGACAATAATGGCCATAGTTACCCTTGTCCAGGTAGTATTTAATCTCATTTCCCCACAATATTTGTTGAATAGACATTGGTTGTTGGATATTAACATGCATAAATAGTGCCTGGAGATGTACAAATATTTGTTTTGATGGACTATTACCATTGTTTTAAATATCGAATAGCGGATAAATATCGGACGACCAAAATCCCTATCAGATTGTGGAAATTGGGGATATATCAAGATATGCAGAAAATATTGGGGTGTCATATCAGATGATATTCATAGATAATATAACATTCTAACATGTAATCTAAATATATTTAATGATTCTAAACATAAGAAGTTGCTTCGTGATGTATATTTTGAATGACTAACAGATCATAGAAACTTCCTTTTCAATTACACCATGAAACCTTCCAAGTGCATAACCTTCAAAGAGACAGAGAGATTAGAGTTAGATAGAGAGAGAGGATAGAGAGAGAGGGGAGAGCAATGAGGGGAAGAGAGAGAGAGAGAGAGAGAGAGAGAGAGAGAGAGAGAGAGAGAGAGAGAGCACTTACTGATGGAGTAGAGAGGCGAGCGTTGAATTGTAAAGGTTAGGATTTTGGTGAGATCAGTTGTGATTTCTTAAGCAAAGAGAGAGTTTTACTTGGTTGGTTGGGAATCCAAATCCAAAACCAAACCCAAACCAAAAATACCTGAGAAAAGCCATTATCGACTGATATTGCGGATATTGCCCGATATATCGGATATCATTTGATATATTGAAAAAATTTATAAATGTCAAAAATACACTATAAACCTGTAAATATTGGTGCGGGTTGTTGTAAAGCCCGATACATTGGCCGATATTTTATACACTAATTATAACATTTGTGTTGTGGCTAATTCAATTTTAAGATACTCAACACGTTGGTGTACTGTAAGGAACCCACATTAGTTACACACCTTGAAGTGGTGGAACTTTTGCAATTGTTTTTATGAGGATCTTTTTATTAGTATTGATTTTTGTTTATTTTAGGTGTTTGTTTATGCACTTGAATTTTCATTACGTCATCCATAGGCAGACAAGAGTATCATGCTTGCAAAATCAGTTGTTTTTATGAGTTTGTTTTCTTACCAGGGGTGGACCCAAGTAGGGTGCAATCGGTCCATGGACCCTTCTTGAAATTTGAAAAAGTATAAAGGCTATTAGGTAAAATTATATCATCTCTATCCCTATTGTTTCCCCAACATTGCTTCTATCCTCACTGAGGCTCCCGACTCTGCGAGAAATAAAACGCCCTGCAGAACCCAAATCGTGAAATTAGATTACTCACTTTATCCATATTCTTTTTCTTCATCATCTTTGTTAATCTAATTAATAAAAGAAATCTGATCATCTATCCCTATTCATCATCATCATCATCATCATCATCTTCATCTTCATCTTCTTCAATCTCTCCACTTGCTATGCTTAGGTACATAGTAAACTCAGAAGAATAATTATTAATTATTTTGGACCCCGTGGCCAAAAAGCCTGGTTCCGCCACTACTTCTTACCATTGAATTTTTTAATTTCTCTTTAGGAGTTTTATGGATATAATTTATCCCTAATTATGATCCATGGATGGAAAAGAGTGTCATACTCTGACACGGTTATGAACACACCAGTTATCCAAAATCCAAGACAAAGTCATAGCTGTATATTTGTTTATATTTCATTCGTGTAAATCTGTATACTTGGTTACTATCAATATATTGCAGGATCTTATTTAGTTATTTTAGTATAATGCTCTTAAAACATTGGCTTTTGTGGAAGGAGGCATAACACGCCTATACAGATTTGTTGGTTATAATGATTCAAATATTTGTATGTCTCTCACATGGATGGACTGCATGTTTCAACTGTGCTTTTGCATACATCCAATATTGGTTGGAGATGTTTACTAGATATTATAGCTTCTTGTTCATTTCATATTCCACCGAAAGTACCATACTTTTGATTTGTGTTTGACCTGTACTTACGTAAGTAATTTCTTGTTCCTGATCCAGTCGCAGTCAACCCAAGTATTTTCAAAGAAGACTATGATGGTTTTGAAGGAAATTAGGTATTCCCTTGGAAGCTTTGCTCTTTGTAGCTTTAATTTTGATTTTTATTGAGTTTTGAAGGTTAAATGTGGTTGATCACATTCTATTTAATAATAACTTTTTGTTCCCCTCTCCATTTTGGCACTCCACTGGCCCTAAGCATGTATTGTTTCCTGTAGAGATCTTGCCGGGGTGCTTTCTGGTTTATCACATGAATTCAATATTCAGAAATTTCTATGCCTTTATCTCGAAACATTGGTTGATTATAGGTTATCTACTGCTCTCAATTATTTCGTTTTCCATATATTTCTTCTCATTGTAATATTTGATACTGATTGTTGTTCCTTTCACAGTTCATCTGATGCTTCCTATCTTCATGGACTGATTAATATGTTAGAGACTCTTCAAATTAAGGAGATTATTGATAAGGTTGTGTCTAAGATACTGGCGCATTGTATGAGATTCCTACACAACAAAGATACTTCAAATTTACACGAAAAAGGTACCTTCAATTATCAAATTAATATGAGCTGTGACCTTTAACCGATATCTATTTGGAATAAGTCAATTAAATTTCTCTCTGCTTCCGATTTTTCCTCTGATATGATTATAGTTTGTATTTTGTATTCTTTACCCTTTTATACGTAAGTACCAAATTGGTGCCTTAATGTTTAAGCAGCTTTCTTTCTATCTCATACTCCCTTCCCTCATGATTATCTCAGGTGAGTGGGCAAAGAAACTTTTGGTTGTGATTGATAAACATTATTCCTCTGAGTTGCGGGAAGCTGTTCAGAAATTCCTTGAGGTTTGGTGCAGTGTTCTGATTTTGATTCCTGTTATTGTTGTTCTATCCTACACTAAATAACATATTGTGACTGATTATCGTAGAGCTCCAAAATGAATCTCAAAGGCGATTCCAATTTCAGAAGTTTATGCGAGATGTTTGATGAAGGTTTAGAGATGGCAAGTGATAACTGTGATTCAAAATTCTGGTTTTCTCTTGAACATCCTAAGGTATTATATTTCATTTCTTTTGTTGATGCAAATGAGTATCCTTTTAGGTTTTTTTTTTTCAATTTCATTTTCCTCCTTTGAATCTCTAATGCTAATATTTATTTACGATACAGGCTGAGATTCGTCTAGCAGCACTTTCAGGTATAGCTGCGTCTGGTATATTGAAAGATACATCTGCTAATCCGGAGGTAGCTTGTGGTGTTTTTTGATAGATAACCAGACCGATAATTTTACTGTGATTTACATTCCTATTTGTATTTTTCTTTGTGCAGAAACTTTTAAATGTACAAAATGCAATAGTCCGACGCCTCCATGATGATGATCTGACTGTTGTCCAGGCAGCTTTATCTGTTGGGCTGGCTGGAATAGTTAATCCTTCTTGTCTCCTGAGAAGTTATCAGGAGGTGCTTTTCAGATGCATTGACATAATAAACAGAAGTAAGTGTTATTTAGTAACTAGATCATCTTTTCAGAAGGTATACAAGTTCCGATTTCTTTTCCACTACTCACACACACACACACACACAAAGGGGGGGGGGAGGGGGGGGGGAATGTATTGCCATTGCCTAGACGTTTCTATGCAAACTGCTGTAACCTTATAGTTGATTTTCTGACTGGAACTTGCTTATTTTTAGTACTAAGGTGTTTCATATATGAAACTATGCTTATCCAATTTCGTGTTTATTCTTTACCAAAAACAGGTACTGATACCCATCTTATTTTTGTAATATACTGTGAGAAGGGCTGAATTTAAGGCTCAAGTTATTAATTATTTGAATTTCTTGTACTATTCATTGATATGCATCTTTGTCCCAGTGCATATATACCAAATGAGGATATTGAATTCAATATCATACACATTTTTCTCAGTTTCTGCTAAGAAAATAACTGCATACCTTTGTTCTACTATCTGCATAAAATTCGCTTTGTTTACACCTCAAACTAGTATTATCTTTGTTCGTTTTAAGGTCTTAACTTCTAATCAACTTTTTCTTTACCTTTTTTACACTGTTTACTTTCATGTAATAGATTTTTAGTAGATACTTTACTGGAGAATTATATTTTTAATCTCCAATCAGTGGATGCTTGGTTCTTTAGAAAATTTCTGTTTGGAATATTGCTATTTGGTCTTAATATCCATGCTTTCAGATCCATGTTTTTCCTGCATATTCTGTACCAATTAGCTTAAGCCTTCGTGTAAATTACTTTACATGTTTTTGGACCACCAACGTTTGGGTTCAGAAGTCATCACAGTAAACTTAAAATGTTATTTCTTCCTGGGATTTAGCTTTCCAAATGAGTCATGTTTATGTTGGCTACCTTCCCATGCGTTCTACAACTATGAAGGTGTTTGGGATGACTTATTTTTTGAAGCTTATAAACTCTGCTGGCTTTTAGTGGCTTTTGGCGTTTATGATAAAAATGCTTTAAAAATTGTTAGGATAGAACAGTAATTTTTTTCTTCAAACCTAGCCTATTTAGGTGAGCTTATAAGTTAAGTTTTCAAAAGCTGGGGTGTACCAGTTTTTTTAAATTGGATCTTATGTGCTAACTTATTTGGTATTTTACTAAACAGATAGATATGAAAAAACTAACTTAAATGTAAGTGTGACGAAAAATAAGCCCCAAACACCCTCTATTTTAAGGGAGTGTTAGGTTTACTTTTTATGAATTTTTAACCCCATCAGCTGAAGGGGTTTTTGGTTTTCTGACCAATCATCATAAGATTCTTTTGGGGTGTTTTTGTAGATGAGCATAGGGTAACTTTTCAGAACCACTAGTAGCAGAAGCTGTGTAGGGAGTAAGAGAAGAGGCCAGCTGGACATTACTTAAGCCAGTTGGGTACAAAAGAAATTGCAGCATGTAGACTTAATGGGAGGTGGCTGCAGCGTGCTGAATTAAGCATATCTTTGTTGTTAGGTTGTTCTAAGGACGAGGATGAAATTAAATGTCAAATCTGTGAAATAACTAGCATTTGTAATGCGGTTTAAGGTGTGTCCCAGATGTGAACTTGTATCACTTGATGAGAAGACTAGGAATTGTTTCACTTGATGAAAAAAATTCTGAAAATCACACAACCTGCTGAAAAGGTGAGGAAAGTTTTCACACATGATATTGGTTGCATATGGATTGACATGGGTCATGGAAAGATTTGATTTCCCGAATTAATTGGATGTTTGTGTAAATAAGGAGTTTGGACTTGGAGACGATATGGTCTCAGTAATACGGCTTCTTGTTGGAAATTCAATGAAAAAGAAAATTAGAACATGTTATAATGAGATAATTGGAATCAAGTCAACCTAGAATTGTACATGTATTGATTACTAACACTTCAATTATATTGATGTTGATAAACTCCACAGATACCTACTATCTCTTCCTATGCCTTCATGTTTATTATTCTCTTGCACAGTTTCATCCTCTCTTAAAATACATTAGTGCTAAATGTTGTTTGTCTCTCCAGGTACATCTGCAACTTCTCTAGCAATTGATGTTGCCATATTGTGCCTAGAACACATGGTTTTGGATGTCCCAATGGATCACTTAGATTATTCCAAGGAAGTTGCTTCCATCATCTTTCCTCTGCTTCTTGTTCTTCCTAAGGTTTGCTTCCTCTATCTCACATTTTCTGCCTGATATGTGTTTACGAGCTCTTAATTATTTTGCTCCAATAATATAATAAGTTCTCTTCCTTTTGATACTTGCAGACTTGGAGATTGAATTTGAAGGCTTTGGAAATAGCAAAGCAACTTCGATGGCCCTTTTATGATGATAGCAATATTGATTTGGACCCAACATCTTCAGAAAAAGGAAAAGTAAAGATTTTGGACGTGCAACTTTTCTGACAAACATTTGATTTCCAAAACATTTTAATGATTCAATCTTTCTTGACAGAAAGGCTTGTCCCGTAATGTGGATAAGAAAATGAACTTATCTTTGAATTATGGGTGCTGGTCGTATGAATTCTTTACTTTGTTGACTGGGTAGTCTTCAGGATCACTATGTTTTTATTTGTATTCTTTCGACTGCTGGAGCTGTTTCTTAATATTTGTTTATATTTTTTGTCCTCTGTTTCCTTTTTCCCTTTTTCAGCTTCGTAGCTTCCTAGGTTTAACCACCTTTCCACCTGTTTTCCATTTTTTTCCTTCTTATAAATTGATATTTAACCCATTGCCGTAGTTTACTTGTATAAACACTTTACTCCTATCTTGCAATTTGAATTTTGAATTCAATGAAGAAAACCTGTTTGAAAAAGAAAGATTTATGACCTGCTAAAATTTTGTGGTGTATTTCTTAGTACTGATATATGCTTTTGTATGCACGTCATTGCTTAAAATATGATGTGCGATCACTGGTTAAACCTATCATCATTTTTGTGGTTTATGAACATGTGACTGTTCCTATTAGCCGTCAATTCAGTATCACCCCTCTTCTGTTCATTCTTTTATCATGTATCGGTTATTTTGTTTAAATGTTTGCCTTTTCTTGTTCTTATCCTAGCCTGTTTGTGTTCTGATCTAGATAAGCATTTAATAAATGCAGATCTTGGAATCTGGTTACATTACCAATGTCAATTTTAAAACAACCGAAGCTTTGGCTGAAACCTTTAGAAAAAACCCTGATGTGCATATTGAGTGGCTTGTAGAGTGTAGAAGATGCAGTGAACAGGCGAGAAGTTTATTTCTCCTTATTATATTGCAGGCATCAGTTATCCACAATGAAGGTATGCATATTTACGAGTTAGGTCTGTATATTGCTGACACCCACTAATCTTTTTCCTGTTCCTGGTGACATATGAACAATAATATTCTATTGGCAATTTTTTTACTGCCATTTTATCCTAAAACTTTCATCATACTCACTGAAAGAAGTTTGAGTTTCCGTCTCTTAAATGTTGAATCCCCTCCAGTTAGCTTCATATTTTAAAAGAAAGCAGGCTTCTGTTATGTGAAATTTTTTATTCTGCTTTATTAGCTCTGTTGCGAGAAGCCATGTTTCTTCTCTGATAATGTTTTTTGAATTTTGATTAAATCTGGATCATGACTCTGTTGATCAGACTTACGTAAAGTTGCAAAAGTTTAATCATCTGATCATCCAAGCAATCGAGGATCATCGGTTAGTTGTTAAAAAAGTTAAGAGTGTGATCGACTTGTTTGAGCCTCAGCTGTCAAGTTTTTCCATATCAAAGATGTAATTATTTATTGTCATTTAAACTTTTCCTGAGCCTAAGGGATTCTTAATTCTTAGAGTTGCTTCTGGTAGTATGAATGTAACTGCAAGATCAGAAATAGACAATTCTATCTCCCTGCCAATTGTTTTTTGTCAGGATATTAAGTATACCAGGGCTGTTGTTACTTATTGTGTCTTGCTACGAAATCTAGGGATACTCACACAAGTTGAATTACATTAATAGCCCTTCACTTTGAACCCTGAATATTCTTTTGTGGAGCCTTTTGGATTTCAAGCCAACCCTCTTAATGGTAAAAACTTTTGAGTACCGATGGTAATGTTTCTATGGTCAAGACCTAAGAATAGGAAAATAAGATTGCTTATCGACTTTTTACTTTGTTTCCCTGTGACTCAGCACTTTACTTACTCCATTTCCTAAGATCAGTAATCATATCCTGAGAAGCATGAACATGAATAATGGAGATGGACATCGGACGCTGACCTGTGTGTAGAGGGACACATTATGTGTCCTTGCATGCGTGTATGTAAAGATCACTTACATAGGCACAATTTTTTGTATTTTTGTGTCAATGTTTTAAAAAAATAACCACCTACCCAGCCTAGGCGCCCGCCTAAGCTGTCTGTCTAGGTCTTAGAAGCGCCTAGGTGAGCATCGGCCACTTACACGGACTGCACGCTTGGGTCTTGGTCGTGATTTGCTACGTTGTAGTCTACATGTCCTCCGACCTCCTCCAAAGTCCTCTAACCTTCTCCGCTAACTATGAACACCTCTAGCTCCTCTGACGTTCAGCAAGACCTCCTCCACCACCACTTAAACAAAGAAGGAATTTGCCTAGGCGCTCACCACCACTTAAACAAAGAAGGAATTCACCTAGGCGTAGTCCCTAGCGCTTATTGACATTCATTATCAGTTGTTGTAACTTAAAAAGAAAAAGAAAAGGAAAACTGCCTAGCTGCCAAGCACTTTCTATAACCTTGGTATTTCTTCGTAGGAGGGTCTTTAAGGCTAAAAATAGAGTGTAGGTAGGTTGGGAAGGAAACATTAATGCGAAAGCATTTTTATAAAGAGAAACTATACTGTTTTGCCCTTGTGTTGAGAGTAGGAATTCGCTCTTGAATCTTGATCTTGTAGAAGATATCTTAATGCACCTCGGTATA
>JBAKGM010000200.1:39264347-39284626 GCA_037177215.1 Asparagus racemosus | reverse complement strand
ATATATGCACACACACACATATTCAATTGTTTTTAATTTATTCTGTAACTTTTCAGGAGTTCTGCAAATAACAGAAGTGATAGTGATTTATGTTATTATAATTTCTAGATGTGTATGTATGTATGAAACTGTACCGTATTTACTGCATATTCCCTATCAATTATTTAGGTATTACATTTATTTTTAATGGATAATACCTTCCTTTAATTTCCTTGACAATTTCTACTTGATATGTATGCACGACTGCAGATTCTTGTAGCGTATTGAAGCTGTATCAAGCTTGCTCAGCAGCCCTTAGAGAGAATTGGCATCAAATGGAATCCCATGGTAGAATCGCTTCCTCTGGAGAGGTATTCCCTTGGTTTTCAATTCTTAAATATATTTATTATTTAATTATTATGTCATGTTAATAGTTTAAATTTTTATTACTTTTCTTTTTATCTTGCAATCTGCACAGTTTAACTTGGATAAATTTGAGAAATCCTGCTCAGGATTGGTTGACCAACTTTTAAGCACTGATGTTGAAACTTTGAATATCAAGATCCATATTTGTATTTATTGGTGTGTGCTGAAAGCATGTTCCGAGTCAGTTAAGAGGAGTACTTCGGTATGTATCTGCTTGTCATTGTTATCATAAACTTGGCAGAGAAGAATTTCCTGATTTTCATTTCAAGTAAGATACTAGGTTTTGTTCCTTTTATTGCTTCTAATTATATGAATTATTTGTTTTACATGCAGGCCGATCATTGTGAGGAGCTAACAATGCTCAATGAGCTGTTTCTGTTTTTCACGGCATCACCTTCCAAGAACATATTTGGAAAACACATACATTTTCTTGTGAAAAATTGCAGCAGCTCTCCTTTTCAGTTTCTTTGCAAATATTTCGCAGAAGGAGGTTTGTATTGATATTCATACCTGTATCTGTGTTTATTTTGCATGGAATGATTTCATCCCATTATACCTAAGTAGATATGTAAGGACTGCAGAGTAGACCATTGTCTTGCACCTACTCACCCCTCGTGTGAGCACTTAGTTGTTATTACACACTCAGTTGCATGCACGCTATGGCTATTGGCTCTTCTTCATTTTAATGCGAAACACTTGCAGACTCTTTCTCCTACTGCTCGTTCTTCAGTTCTCTTTATCTTTCTTTTTACTCATCTTTGTGGCTTATGCAGTCACTGAGCTTTGCAGTAGCTGTTTAGACACTGTATTGAAGTACCTGAGACCAGCTCTCTTCATATTTGTGATTTATTAAGTAAATTATATTTAACAAATCACAATTAAAGACACCGCTAAACACATTTTGTTAGAGTTGCCTAAAACACATTCCTTCCCTTGCAAATCCATAGCAGGTGCGTGAGGCACTATAGGTACCTTGTCCAACTTAACTACAGTGGAGCCGTTCCCCTTTTTTCTTATACTTTGGACATACGTATTTTTTTTAATTTGTTATATTTATTATCTCCTTTCTGATTAATAGTGATATTCAGTTGGTTGTATAGGTTTTACTCATTCATGGGGTTTGTGATTAACTTTCTCAGCTATAGAAATTTGGTACATTTGCTGCGTAAGATGTTCTTTCCAAATGACTTGATATCATTCTTCGGTTAATTAAAGTACATTCATCAATATGAATGATGTGGATATGCTTGATGTGGATCCCATGGAGGTTCAATACAGTTTATTTTTAGAGAAGTTTCTAAGAATCTTTGTTCATTTATTTTCAGATATTGTTTAAAGTGCTGAATGTTTATTTGAGTTTATTTGCTGTTTTCTACTGTTTGCTTAATATTTTGCTGCCTTGTTTTTTGGTCCTAGTTTACTAATTAAATGTTCGATAACACGTTATTTGTTTCAGTTTCTGATTCCATAATTTTTATATAATAAACAAACCTTCACTAGAATAATTCAGTAATACCATTATCGAGGATTTATCTTTGAAGTTTCTCCCTATTATACTTGATCGTTTATTTGTTTGTCTCCCATACTAGATTAATTTTAATAATCTAACAGGCTTTTGATAGTCATTTAATTGCCACTCTTCTAATAGGTTTCCCTGTTGAAGTTCAAGTGGAGAGCCTATGTTTACTTTCAACTCTTTCTTCTATATGTGGATCATCAGAAAGGAGCAATATCAATGAAAATGGTTACCTGGAGTTTCTACTTGGATTTCCTTCACTTCTTGTCCCACTTTCTAATTCGAACAAGGTTATTTTTTTTTCACTTCTTTGATTTTTATTCTGTGATGATAAATTTAAATTTGTTCCATGAAGGTTTTGGTCGTCTTCATGTGCTGCTCTGATTGTACTTATTTGTAGCCTTTGAAATCTGATCCCTTAACTGTAAGTGTAAACATTCTTTTTTTAAGGATATACGAACGGCTGCTGCAAACTGCATTGGGGGAATCTATGAACTTTGGCGTCAGTTTGATGTATCTCGGTTAAAAAATGGTAATCAACTCTTAATTTTTTTTGAGTACCTTTGCTGCAATAGATATCACAATATAAACAACATTATTGTAATTGTTATGGTTCTAACTTTTATGTTCGGTCTGGTTAAAATTTCAGGGAGTGATACTATTTTGTCTCGGTGCCTATTGACACCAACTTTTGGGGAGTTTTTGAAGTCAATAGTCAGCCAAACGGAATTGATCTCGTCAGATGCTGATTTTCTTCCATCATTTTTTACATCAATGTTAAGCACATCTGGTCATAGCCTATTGGTATCTGAGGACATTAATAAGAGGTCATATTTAACTTCTCACCTCTTCCTCTAATTTACTCTATTCCTTGAACTGCTCCTGGATATTGTAGATATCACATTTGTTGTTTTAGGATACATGTTCATACTTTCTACAGCTTTAGTTGCATTATTAATTGGTTTACTTCCCTGCTCACCAATTTCCCCATGGAAACTTTATCTTGGTTTTTTATTCCCTTCAATATCTTCTGGTAACTGATGGAAGTTTTCAGTGCCCATCAATATGAGTTAGTGTTGGCATTTGCTACTTTAAATTAATTCTAAACTCTTTCTCGAGAACGAGAATGCAGGTGATTGCTACTTCAGTTTCTACTCAAATTATAGAGGGACTACAAAAGGAGCAAATTGCATGAAGCATTGAAGACTACAAAAGCAAATTTTGCTGGTGAAAACTAATTTGTTTTGTGGCAGTAGGACTACAACTTAGCAAAGTTATGTAATGGAATGGAAGTGCAAAGGAATACCTAGCTGCTTCTTGATGTGAGGTTGAGGAGATGAGTGTACAGATTCTGCTGGATATTAAAGTGAAGAAGTTTTGATCATTATGTGATTGTGAGATGCATGTGAGTTTTTGAGGTATAGTTTGTGTAGACTGTGTTCAGAATGCAGAGAACTTAAGAGGCTTCATTCTCAATTTTATTGTAGCTGAATGAGCTGAGATGAATCTTGTATGAATGGAAATGCACCAAAATATAGGATATGGTTTCATGAGAAGGTGGACTTAGCTTCATTTGAGGATAGAATTGGGAAGAATCCTTCAAGTTCGTATGAACTTCTTGAAAAGGGTTGATTAATTCCTCAGTTAACAGGAGTGAGAGGATGGTTGCTAATGGAGTGATAAGGACAGGAGACTAACCCATACGATTCTTAGTAGTAAAAGAGGGATGATAACTAAACAGAAGAGGACCCAACATTCATGCATATGACCTCATATTTTTGCATAATTTTGTTTTTGGGTTAAAACTGGTACTTTACCTCATGGGTTATGGGAGTTTCTGTGAATATCTAGTGTCTGATTGGTCTTAGTGTGTTATGCTCTAACGATTCTTTTGTTCCTCACATGAATAGCCACTGTTCAAAATAGTCTTTTGTTCTCTAATCCTAAGGTTTCTTTACTAGAATAACTTTAAAAGCTTCATATTTTCAGTACCTTGGTTGCAGATCTTATAACATACTGCTCAAGTGGTAGCACAAAAAGCCATAAGTTGCACATTTCTTCAATGAAATTTCACAAGTAGGTGCTTGCACAATCTGACATGCTGGGACCTGTAACCAATGTGAACCTGGATACATGGAACTAAGACATCATTTTGATGAGTAAATCTTCAGTAATTTCTTTCGTTGGCAGCTGGAGTCTCTTCTTGAACAATTAACATGGGGTTTGACTGTGCCAGCTTTTCTGGCTAGGTGCGTTTGGCATCATTTAGACTTGTATGGACTATGGAGTAAATCTCCCATTAATTATTTTGATAAGTAATTGGAATGTGCACAGTGCCTTGGGTGATTAAGTATGACCTGAATGATGACCTTTTTTCCCCCCGAGTAGTTATGGAAGCTAGTGGCACTGTTTGAGAAAATGCTAGATATTCTAGTGTTTGATGTTTGTGAGCAAAAGTCATCGTTGTTTGAAAGTCTTCCATATATATCACTCCTCAATCTAGTGAACATTTCCTTCTTGTTGTCAGGAGTTTTACTGGTACTATTATTCTCTTAAATTCTCCTTTTCTTTTTTTTACTCCATTTAAAACCTCAATTGTGTGACAATTCCTCACAGTAATTTGATACTCGCAGTGTTCATCAAACTCCAGTAATTTTGTTAGGTATGAAAATCATCATGTGATACCAACCTGATACTTGAGAGCTTCTATATCATTCTTGATAATTTTTATCTTCAATGCATTGTCCAATTTGTACCACCTTTGATGGAATTTGGATTTAACAAGTGGATTATTTCTATACAAGTTTAGGATATTGTTGAGATCTGGTACTGCCCAACTGTTACTGTAGGTTGGTAAGAAGGATAGTATATCTAATTATTTAAAATTTTACACTGTTAAATTTTAGTAAAATTGAGATGCTCTCTGGTCAAATTCTTTGTATATATTTTTGTGTACAATTTAAATTTGTTGTCTGTTTTGCAGGTTTGATCAGGCGTCAAAGGATGCCATATTGCTTTTTATATTGAGTTCTGCTCTTAAATTTTCCTCTTATGGAAAGGTGTGTTATAGTTGTGTTGCTGAGCTAGCGAGTTTTTCTACATTCCATTTTTTTTCTGCTCTTCGTTTTTTTGTTGATATTTTATGTTCTTAGAGTTGTTTCTCTTCTGGACTAAATTGATGTACTCTGAAACTTACAGTGACCAGATTAAAGTTTCTTACTCTTTTCAGATATTGTATCAATTCTTTTTGCAATATGAATATTCTAAATTTGTAATTTTTTGCCCTTTTTCAGCTAGTCGTACTCTCATTGTTTCAAGGGTTGGGGAGTTCCATTTTACACGTCGAAGGAGTCAGGATATTGCTTTTTGAACTTTTGGAACGACGAAACAAAGAGAATCTCAGGGCTGGCCAATCTGGCCAAGAACTGTCACAGATTGAAGTGGAGACATTATGTTTGCTTTTGGTGGTAATACCAAGCATACTAGAACTCACTATTTTCCATCTGTTTTCCTATTCCTTGGATGTACTTTCTTTTCACTCCTTGGTTTCTTTTAATTCGATTTCATAAGTCTATTAATTTATTTGCAGATTTGTGTTCATCCATCAAACTCTGTATGTGTTGAGAGTGACATCTTTGATTGTCTAATCAAAGCTTTGCAAGTATGTATTTTTATTCTTATTGTACTTTCATGGTATGCCGTAAACATTTGTAAATCCTACTATGGTTGCGTTACTTCTAAAATTCTATTTCCTTAATGTGTCACTGTGATTGCTTCAAATTTCAGGTGGATAGTTTGTCTTCGGATAGGTCAGTTGTACAGCCATGCATCACAGTCTTGCAAAATATTACATGTTCCTTTTATGATGGGTTGGAGGCTGAGATGCAGGTTAATTCTGAAATCCTTTTACCGATAATTGAGAACCATGATTTTGTTGCGCTCATGTTTCCCGTTTTATGTTACATAGGCCTTTGCTTTTCAGAACTTTTCCTGCTCTTTAACGAGCTAATTAGTAGATGCTGTGCTATCTTTTATTATGCTGTTATAACGTTACCATTAGTGTATGTTTTTTTTGGGGGGTGGGGGGGATATGTTAGCGTTCCTCTGGCTGTTCTGACATTACCATTGCATACAATTATTTGTGGTTTCGGGGGGGGGGGGATGCATAGTATGCCTCTAGATGTAATGACATTACCATTACTACTAGTTTGTGACTATTACATTTATTCACAAAGTGGCAAATAAGATGTGCGGTGGCCCATTTCTTTTGTGGCACACAAATTCGTCAACTTTTTTAGAGGTTTGCAATTTTTTGAAATGCATACTACTACTACCATTGTACTTCAACCTTTCTTCTCCCTCGTTTTCCTTCCTTTTCTCCTCCAACATCACCTACTTTCTGCCATAAAAAAGGTCTTCAAAAGTTTCTCTACATTGTGCTGATTCTTTATTTGTTTCTAAAGTTTTAATCTTAACTTTAGCGATCCAAAATTTCTGGCCTAACTTCAATCTTTTTTTAGTTTGTAATTACCTATTGAAGAATAACTTTCTTCCCATGTTTATCTTGCTTTTTTTCTCCTCGGCGATACAAATGACGAAATGCTAACTGGGGAAGTTCATAATAGCCAAATATCTGAGTTTGTTAAATAACTTACCTAAAAACCGCTGGTGATTTCCGACAAGTCTCTCTATTTTCAGGAGCAGAGCAGAATGGAAAGAAAAATGATGGCTATTGAAAAAATGTTAATTAGAGAATTGCCTAGCTAAAGCATAATTTTCTTCCCATTTTTACCTTGATGTTTTCTCCACAGTGATACAGTTAAGAAATGCTAATTAGGGAAATTGTAATAGCTAAATATCTCTGAGTTGTTTTGAACCTTGACTACGTTATTCTGCTTGTCGTGCGTCATCTCAATATCTTCTTATATGAAAACGGTTAACGTTAAATTTATCAAATATATGCAGCTCCTTAATGTTTATTTGTCTTCAATCATCATTTGACTTGTCATTTGTATCGAGATGATTGTCATATGTCTAGCTACTAGTGATGTTCATTTGACAACCAGTTGTTTACACTTCCACAGGATGGCTTGTTCGGAAATCTGGTTTTCCTTTTTCGAAATGATAATGTAGACATCCGGAATGCGGCTACAGAAGCTGTTCTGCGGATAAATGTGTGTAATTGCTGCCACCTTTATATACTTTGTCTCCTTTCCAGCTACATGTTGTATTTAATCTTTTATTGTTTAATTAATTAGTTAGGTGGGAATTTTTTGAAGTTACCTATTGTTACTCAATTTATTTCCTTTGATGCATACATTGAGCATTTTAACATTCACAAAATATAAATTATTTTCTGCAAATTACATTCTTACACACACACACACACACACTGTACATAGCTCTTTTTTACCACACATATTAGTTGATTGTATTTAGTTTTTTTCCCCATTTGAGTTGAAGCTGGGAACTATAAGCAGTCAAACGCTGGTAACATGAAGTTTTTTTTTCAATGTGAATAAATATTGGCTGTTCAATTTTACTTTACTAGCAAGCAAGGTAGGGCAGTCGTTGTCTGAAAATTAGTGTTTTTGACGCATCTTTTACATGGTTAAGTGTAATCTCATTCATACAAAATCAATGAGTGATATATAAGAGGGTATTTTTTTTAAGTGCAAATTTCTTTTTTCCTGATTAAGTATAAGAAGATATGTAATGTTGCGCCTCAGTAGCAAGAACTTAAGCTTTATAACTAGCATAGCTAGTATTTTCCTACTTGCCAACCGAAGGTATTGTGGCAATCTTCTCTTTTCTCCACTGTTTACTCAGAAAGGAATTTTTCGTCAATGCATATAGTTGATGCTGAGTTGATAAAATCAGAATATTTGTTTTTTTGTGTCAAATTTCATTGCAGCCTTCTCTATGTGGAGGTATATGGATGCCTCTAATGCAAGCCTAGAGGGTGGTGAATTAGGTTTATCAAAAAACTAATTTTCAGACTGGAATGCAGCTACTCAATTAAAACAATTTAAATCAAATAAAAATGGAGCGTAAATAATCACAATAGAGTCGTAGGAGAGTTAGAGAGATGCAGATGATAAGGTGCGATCTGATGTGGCTCACCCCTCAATAGGCTACACCCTCTATACCAAGCTCTCCCTAATGTTGATCTTCTGCCAGCCAAACGCTCTCATGGAAATTAGGACCTCCTCTTGCAAACTAATCTTCCTGGATGCTCGGCTTAAATTTAAAATTACGCAAAGTGACAAACATTGATCCCTGTTATACAATGATGAGAGCACAATGTAGCATAAATACAATGATTTGTTTCTTGACTAATACAATAAGGCACTAGTAGGAAAATGAAAAGCAGGGATCCATTTGGCACACTGGATCTAGGAGATGTAGACTATTGAAAGATTTGGTTGAAGATTCAATTGAACGATTAGATATTTAGAATCAATGCTGATCAGGATAAGAACCATTAGATTTTGAGAAAAACAGAGATAAGGTATGAAATTTAGCACAAGATCTCTTTTTTCTAATCTGAGCACTATGTCTCCTTTTAAATGAGACAAAAATGTAAAATATTGTATGAATGTTAGATTTATAAGTGCTTACAAAAATGATATTTATAGAAAAATGAGTGAGAGAGGTAAGAGGAATGGCGTATAAACATATAGGCAAAGAAGTTTAATCACAGCAAGCCAGTCCGGTAGAATGCACTGCTTGCGCAAACTGGAAACTTCTCACTGGAGTACCCGGTTGGCAAGGCTGCACAAGAGGCGGACTTGCCTTTACCTCCCTACACTTGAGATAGCCTTTGGGGCATGCATAGGGGCAGCAGCAGCTGCTCCCAGTTGAATTTGAAGTCATTTGAACCAACAGTTGATTGAATAACATTCAAGATTACTGAGAGCTGATAGCATATATGTATAAGTTGAATGGGTACGGGTATGGGATACGACAAATTTGTGAAAGGTAGAGTACTGGGACGTGGCTATATATATGTAAGTTATGTATATTTATATGTATTAAAATTAATAATTTACATAAGATCAATATTGTTTTTTCATTTAGATTAGATCTAGATATAAGAAATAGATGTTAAGTGTAGGATATACGTCCAAGAAGTGTATGTGGATTGTTTTAAATTTAAACATGTATTATATAATTGAGTATTTGTCTAAATAAATGTATGCATTATCCAAGAAGTGTCCGAGATGTTCTGGTATGGGTACGGGTACGGCTTCCGATTTGAAGTACCCAGGATAATTTTGAAGTTTATACATACAAATAAATATTAATTAAGAAGTTTGTGTATTCAAGAAATATGCATGATAAGAAATCAAATAGATGAGACTGATTAAGAAACATGAGTTAACTCATGTATAATAAAACAGATGGACCTGAACACAAGAACTAGTCAATATCCACATCTGCAGTAGATTTTCAAGATGTATATGAGCTCAATTAAGATTAACAAAGAGTATGCCTCATGTATTTGGTGATGGATTTGGATACAAGAAGTATGATCAATAAGTTTGTCCACTCAGTAAATGTTCATGATAGTTAACTAGTATACTAGCTTTGATTTGGTCAACATGGATTTAGCTCATTTGGATAAATATAGGGATGAATATAAATTGGTATCTTATTAAGATCGTGAAAGAAATATATTTCTCTAAATTTATATGTATCCTAACTAATTATGGATTTTCAATATTTTATAAATTAACTTCAGTTGTTGTTATAAATTTGCAGATTAGTTGTTCGACAATTGTCAGACTCTTTGCATTGCTTCTTGGTCCAGATCAACAGAATGGTTCCTCAAAAAGAGTTAAGAGAGAAAGAGCTGTTACTTGGCGCAGAATGAACCTTGATGAGGATTTGCTTGATAGAGAAGAGACAACAGTTTATCTTCTTGGCTCGTTGCTTGATATCCTATTGTTGAAGAAGCATATAGAGAAAAGGTCTCTGGTGACTACATATGGTTTTTACAGTCCTTTTTCTGTCTCTTCAAGTACAATGATAACTCTTTTTTGGTTTTTCTTTTAGGGATTCCTTGGTGCAACCACTTTTTCAGGTGCTAGAGAAACTGTTTTCAAAGAAATGGCTTCTTGGTCTAGTTAGTCAAGTTGATAAAGGAAGTGGATCCTTATCTGATGTTTCTGAATCAATCAGTGGAGGGATATATTATGCTCAACAGACTGTATTGTCAATTCTAAAAGATATCACCGACACTTATTTGGTGGAACATCCTCAAAAGGTGAATACCATGTTTATTTACAGTGATGAATCCATCTCCTTACTTTCTGTCTAAAATGACCTTAAGTTAAATATATCCATTTTGCAGGATGAATTTAGTAATGCGTTTAAAATAGATCTATTGGTTGAGTGTGCTCGCTCTACTGAGAATGTTTCAACTTGCAATCATGTATTCTTGTTGCTCTCTTCTATTGCAAAGGCTTCTCCTGGGTGGCTTTCAAAGTATATGTTTGAGATATTTACTATCATTGGAGACTCTGCCGTAAAACAGGTTGCTTCTTCCTTCCCTTACAATTACAAATGTCACTTCGTTTGGATGTTGATAATTATCCGGCAGTTTTAACCCTAAAACCTGTTTGTTCTAGGAGAGCGATTGGTTGCTGGTAGTGATCTCCATCATTATACTTCCATTTGTTTTGCTTGATGATATGACAACTATCACTTTTCGTAGAAACTCACTTTTATTATTAAACTGGTGTTCCAAACTTAAACTAAATTGTATCTTTATATTTCCAATCATTACTTCGGTTTTTTATTGCAACTGTTGAATAATGTGTTCCTTTCGTTGGCTGCTATGCTCCAATTTGATGGAATGTTTGAGTAGACAAAGTCCATAACATTTATTTCTTTTTTGTTGCTTCCCTGAACTGCTGGTTTCTGTTCTATTGTTGGAAAGGAATTCAGTATTAATTAGAAGATGTATACATGAGAATTAAAAGGGTCAGAAAGTAATGACTGCAGGATCTTATTAGGATTTTTGGATTTTGAGGATTTATTTAGAGAATATGTAATTCTACGATGCATATTTAAACTTAAATAAGACATTGCCATATTGGGTGTTATATAGAAGGGAAACTTAGAATCTTGATATGTGCATGGAAAAGTTATGGGCGTCAGATATTTCTAGGTTATATGGTTTGAAAATTGAAATTTGATATTTCTAAGCAGCCTAATTATTGTAATAGATACTGTTTAGTGTTTAGTACTTGAAGTAGTATCTTTAGTGTCACTGTTTGTTTCTTACAGTTTACCTGGGAAGTGGTTAGCATTTTTCGGTTATATTGGATATCATGAGAATGGGTTTACATTTTTAGTCAATGCCATGTTTTTGTTATAGTTTACATGAGATTTGTGTCCGGTTCTTACAGTTGAGAGTTCTTTTTTATTGCTTGATAAGTGGCAAGCTCTTCAAATTTATTAGTCTCATGCTACTTTACGCAAATTTGCCAGATTGATAGTCATTCTCAACATACAATGGAGGATCTGATATCAAAACTTGTTCCATGTTGGTTATCGGAAACCAGCAGTATAGACAAGCTGCTTCAGGTATGTTAAAAGATCATTTATTTTTGCTACGGACTTTTCAGTTTGAATCTCTCAATTATTCTGATAGTGTTGCATCTCAGATTTTTATAAAGGCATTGCCAGATGTTCCTGAGCACAGACGGTTAACACTAATAGTATACCTTTTAAGGTGCTTCCTGATGTGAATATTGGTTTATCTAGCTTTATCGGTCCTCTTGCAAAGCTAATATGTTAAAATTGTACTTTTCAGGTCTTTAGGAGAAAAAGATAGCTTAGGTGTGCTGATATATCATCTTTTTCATTCGTTGATATATCGGGCTAGTAATCCTTCTGATGGTGAAGGGAATAAGCATGCTATACTGTCCTCTTCAAACTTCCTTTCTGAGTGGGAATACGTTTTTGCAGTACAACTGAGCGGCCAATACTCGTGTGACATATGGTTTTCATGTTTAGTAAATCTTCTACAGGAAATTAAAATGCATAGCGAACGTGAAGAATTTTTCTCTGTCCTACATATGGCAATGCAATTTATTGTAGAAAAGTTGGAGGATGCTGAATTGTTTTTTCAGCTTGAGTCTGGGCAACATCCAGGTTATCTTCAGGTATATTCTACTTTCACGGATGCTCATGTTTCTTCGTGATTGAACTATACAACACCACTTGTTCAGCCAAATACAATATATCGTGGACAGTCCAATAAATTGGAAAAACAGATTTAATGTGTAAGAGAGTGCAACATATCCCTCAAACAGCATACTTACTCTTATTTTCTTTGCACTGTCTTTGATGTTATTTTGATTTCTTAATTCTCAAAATTCAATAATCACAGATTCCATGGGACGCAGCACAAAGCTCCTTTTCCCTTTTTTAAGATTCAATTTTAAAGGGAAGTCCTATGAACGTTTTGTTTTCTGCTAGTGAAGTCCATTTTTGTTCATGCAACATTTGCTGCTTGAAAAAAAAATCCTTTCTGTGCTTTCTGCATTTCATCTTTTGTTAGTGCAATACAGTCAGTTTAGGAGTTACATAAACTCTAATTTGTGATTTGCCACTGCCTTGTTTTCTCGATGAGGTAGGAGCATTTATTGCATTTTCTGATGTAGTTTTCATGGACACGTGGTTTCCAGTTACCTTGCAGCCTATTAAAATGTGGAAATGCAAGTCTAGATGCTCCTTTTTTTTTCATCTAACTCAACAGCATAACATGTATGTGACTAGGTCTAGCCATGTCTCATTACTATTTCTTGCTTGAGAAACTTTTAATCACTTTCTCTTTTCTAAGATGTTGGATACTTACACTACAGCCAGACTGCTCCCCCAACTAGATGTTATCATCTGCCTTCTTTAAGTTGGATAAGAACAGTGTAGACAATTTCTTTTGTATTCTCTATCCTCTCACTGAATGAATAAGGTTTTTGGAGTGATTATTGATTTATATAAAGTTGGATAGCTCAGCTCTTTGATTAAAAAATGAGTTATGTTGCTATTCTACCGTTTATGCTGAAAACTGACCTTCTCAACGTATCTCTTTGTGACCCTTAACTCCATGACTATGCCTGTTGGTCCAGTCCCGACTTACTGGCCTATAACATGAAAGAGCTCACACCCCCACAGGGAGGGGTGTAAGGGACGGAGTTGTATGTCAGTTTCGTAACCATACCCTGAATTTTTATCCAGTCTCATAGGAGAAGCCTATGTTGCTTTGTTTCTTTTCTTATTATGTTCTTAACATTTGCAATATTCTATTTGGACTTTACTGTTTTCTTTGGTATCCGGATTTCACTTACCTCTGGTTTTGATTACTATAAATATATTTTTTTAAATGTCACCTTTCAAAGTTACTTTTCATCAGTTGTGTTAAGATAGTAAAGTATCTTCCAACTATGCACATTATTATTAATGACCAATTTGCACTTTCCCATTTTAAATATGGTGTTGATCACCCAGTTGAAGAACGTATTATCTTGCAGGTTACACTTGGGTTGCTTATGGAACAGGTAGTCTGCCACCTGCAACTAATGAATGTCAAAAGAAAACAAGTCAGCTTATCCAGAGATGCTATGAAGGAACTTAAAGATTGCTTAAATAGTGTTCTGAAGAAAATTACAATTCTCATGTCACCCTCCAGTTACTTCAAAAGCATAACTCAGTTACTGGAGAATGGTGATGGAAATATTAAAAAGAAGGTAGCCTTGGTTAACTATTATCGTTTAAAGTTTTTACAGGACACATGTTATTCAAAGACATGCAAATGTTGCATTTTAATGAAAAACCATAACAACAAAAACAAAGCCTTTATCCCAAATTTATTGGGTTCAGCTACATGAATCCTTCACTCATACTCAATTCTGTTGGGGGCTATCTTCTCCACCAAGGCAATCATTGTCATATCCTTCTCAACAGTTTCTAAGCAAGTCCTCTTAGCCCTATCTCAAGGCCTTTCTCCACAAATGATAATCTTATCACTTCACCTAATCAGTGCTTTTAATAGCCTCCATTGCACGTTACCAACCATCGCTAAGCATTCCCTCAATTTGTCATCAATTCGAGCAATGTCTAACTCCTTAGAAATGCACTTATTCCTTATCCTATATCTTATTATATATCCATTTAGGTTCTGATCCATAAAGCATTGTGGGTCTTATAACAATCTTATATAATTTTCGTTTAATTTTAAAGGCATTCTACGGTAACATAGGACTCCAGAAGCACTCCTATACTTTAACCATTCTTATTTGGTTCGATGAATCACGTCATCCTCTTTCTCGTCATCTTGACGAATAATTGATCCTAAATAATGAAAACAATTGCTACTAGGTATTTCTCGGCAACAAACAACTCATTCTTTTCTACGGATAGACGAAAAGTGCATTACATGTATCCCCCCCCCCCCCCCCCCCAATTCGCTATTTCAAAACCGTTTAAAGTTAAAAAGTGCTTCTTTTCACCTATCTACTGTAGAAATAATCCTTATCAACTGTAGTAAGTCATCAGCAAATAACATACACCATAAGACGCATAACTAGTGCTAAAAGATAAATGCTTAAAGATCATCCTTGATGTAAACCAATAATAATGGAGAACAGTTTTGTCTTTCCTTCAGTTGTCACCCTAGTTGCTGCTCTTATCATACATATCTTTGATCACATTAATATACTTACTATATACTTGTTTCTTTTCTAAAACCCACTGCATTATCTCCCTAGGCAATTTCTCCTAGGGGTTTTCTAGATAATATTATCAACTCTTTCTGGGATGCCTGTACTTATCTTGAAAGTTGTTTTCTAATTATTGATCTTTTCTTTACTGTTATTGGCACTTGAATTGATGGATTTTAACATTGTTGACAGGCACTTGGATTATTATGTGAGAACATAAAGGATCAATCTTTTGTTCAGAGGAAATGCAAAGATAAAAGAAGAACAAAGCAGAAATTTGTTGCTATTCATCTAGATGAAATTGCTATCTCATCTTTCAACGAGCTGTGTTTAAAAATAGTTCACTTGATTTCTTATACTGTGGATGAATCGGAAACTCCTGTAAAGCTGGCTGCAATTTCAGCACTCGAAGTATTATCCAAGGAAGTTCCATCTGACAATTTGAAATTTTCAACATGCCTTGCCTGTGTAGTGAACTACATTGGGTCTCCTGATTTGGCTATTTCTTCTGCTTGCCTTCGGTCAATAGGTTCACTCGTCAATGCTCTTGGTTCAAAAGCTTTATCACATCTTCCTGAAATTATGAAGCTCATGTTAGAGAGAGCTCATGAAATAACTTGTTGTCCTATTAGAAATTCTAAATATAGCGATCTGCGGTCTGCTGATGAAGTTTCAAATCAGAAGGTACCTCTTTTGCTGTCCATTGCAATCACATTGGAGGCCGTCATTGAAAATCTTGGTGGGTTTCTGAATCCATATCTTGAGGACATCCTGGACCTTATATTACTTCACCCAGAGTATGCTCAAGATTCTGATGCAAAACTGAATTCGAAGGCTGCTACAGTTCGAAAGCTCCTGACAGAGAAAATCCCAGTATGTTTCTTGTTAAGCCTAATATTTGGCATCTTTACATCATTGTATGCTTTTACATCTTTAGGTTTGATTCTCTTTTTTTAATGTTACTTGAAAATTGCAGGTTCGCCTTATGCTTACCCCTTTGCTAAAAATGTACTCCTCCGCCCTCAAATGTGGTGAATCCAGTCTATGTTTAGTTTTTGAAATGCTAGCAAGTATCGTTGGGGTAATGGATAGGCCATCTATTGGAACTTATCATGTGAAGATATTTAAACAGTGCTTGATAGCACTTGATATTCGCTGTCATCTTCCTGAGTCAATAAAGAATGTAAACATGGTAGAGCAGAGTGTTACCGATGCCATGCTTGTACTGACCATGAAACTTACAGAAACTATGTTTCGGCCCCTTTTCATGCATAGCCTTGACTGGGCAGATTCTAAACTTGAAGGAAGTGAGAGCATAAGTTTCGACAGAAAAATTACTTTCTACAAATTGGTGAATAAACTTGTAGAGAAACACCGGTAAGCCCATGAAGATACTTTGTTTTATCTTGCATTTGTGTTTGATCATGTACTGATGTTGTCAGCTTACCTCTTGTCTATGATTATTGATTAACATGATTGATATTGTTCATTGGCCAAATGGTGTCTACCCGCTGTAAACGCAGACTGAGGCTTTTCCATGTTTGATACAAGTGCTCTTTTTTATCGTGTTAAATCTTGAACGTAAATGCAGTTTATTAATCAAAATTGTATACATTTCGAGGAAAAGGGCAATGCTTTCAATGACAGTTCGGACCCATATTCTTGAAATTATCCATGAATTTTATTAAGGGCACCCCTTTCCCTGCAAATAAAACATACATGTTTTAATGGGGTATACATAACATGTACTGGTTTTACTGATGAACTCATTCTTGAGTTGCATTTTCTCGAGATTCAGTTAACAACATCTTTTATCTTTTCATTTGTATATAAAACTATCCACTAGAGTTCCAAGAAGTTATGATGCGTTTTCTTTACTTGGGATTTCAAGTGTTGTTAAACTAGATGTTTATAGATTCAGTTTTTTAGGCATTATAGATTAGAAAAACCTCATTGCTAAGATTTTCGTTTGTGATGAAATTACTTAATCTTATAAAAGCATAGTTAATTTTTTTGTACACACATTGAGATAATTTAGTAAGCTGAAAGACTTGGGTTTATTTTCATTTTCTTTCCATTTTTGCTTTCCATAGGGTTATTTTAGTTATTATTTTTTAGCTTATAGCTTTCTCCACTTAAAGCTGCTGACATCTTATGCCCAGACATCATGGATGACAGAAAGGTATTGACCAACACATTATAGCTCCCCTGCCATCCAAGTATTGCTTACTTTAACCCATACTCCCGTTACCATATTCTAGATGACCCTATTTTCCAACCTCCATTTTTTTTTGTATCTTATGGGGATGTTCATCTGCACAAACCTCCTTCGAATTGTATTGCTACCATGTAAAACTATTTGTCCCATATGCATTACCCCGTCATATATTAGTTTTCATGAAGGACATTTTTCTAACTGATATGAACATGAGATCTTAGTTTTCAATTGAAGTCATTTATAAGCTTTCTCATTTTGTTTTTGCGCTCGTACGTATTATTGTGCATCCTTTTTTTTTATTTTATTAATGAGTTCAATTATCTGAGCTTCTATAGTAACATAGTTGATTCTCAAGACAATAACGGTCCTTTTTGCTGGATTTTCCTCGATGAAAGAAGCTACTTGCAGAAAATATCTAATAATGCAATTTTAATGTCACAGGTCTTTGTTTGTACCTTATTTCAAGTACTTGCTTGAGGATTGCACGCGACATCTAACTGAAGATCAAGACATAGGTTCAATACCTATGACCCAAAAGAAAAAGAAGGCCAAGCATGGGAATGCATCTGCTGTTGCAAAGCCCAAATATGTTTTATCCCATAAGCAGTGGCATTTGCGGGCTCTTGTTTTGAAGTCTTTATATCAGTGCTTCCTCTATGACACGACAGATCTGAAGTTTCTTGATGCCTCAAATTTTGAGGTTAGATTCTTTATTTTGTGAACCTTAAATATGTTGTTTGATTGTTTTCTAGTATAATTTGGTTTTTTTAGTCACATCTCTAAATTCTAAGTTTTAGGTTCACATAATTTTAAATCAAATGTATTTGTAGCCAACGATTACCCAATCTACTGGATACACCTTGATTTAAGTTCTTTGACATTGAAATATAAGGTTCCCTATAGATCCATCGATAGGAGGGTTGAGGATGGGTTGGTATTGGGAGCTAAAAGGGAATATCCAGGGTTTGACAAAGGTTTATCCCTCTTTTGGTCATTGAGATCTCCACTAAGGATAGCCATTATAATTTTGAGGTGTTTGAGGTGATACCCCTTGAATGGAGAGGATATCCTCTTCTTTATCCTCCAGCCAAACACATAAATTTTGGGTAACGAGAACCAACTTTTTCTTCCAACTATCAGATTGTTGCCTGTTACTTTTCTTTTTCCATAGAATTTCTGCTGCCATTGGAGTTTGGACATGCTAATTAACATTTGTATCTTAACTATTTCATTTTAATGGATATCAATCATGTCTATCTATTAATCAGTGTTTTAAAGCCGATGCGCCTTGTCGCCTCGGGCGCTTAGGCAAGACGATCTTGTAAGTTAGCACCTTGCGTATTGCCAGACGATGAAGGTTACTAAGGCGAGAGCCTTTTGGCGCTCAAGAGCTCGCCTTGGCGTCTCATGACCTCGCCTAAGGCGTGTGATGTAAGGTGCGAGGTGCTGTTTCGAAATTTTGAGGGTGTGAAAGGTGCCCAATGAAATAAAGTTCTGTTTTTGTTATTGAAATTTTGTGTTTCCTTTTTCTTGGTCAATTTTTTACAAATTTTTGTTGTAATGTATTTTATTACCTATATCATTTTGAGGACATGCTACAATTTGAACCATCAATTTCAAAGTTTGTTGCTTAGTTATCTGTGTTAGCAGTTACTGGTTAATATTACTATTCAATATTTGTTTCTTACTACTTTATTTTAGATGGTTAATGACTTATTAGATTTGTGACGTTGAAAATTTGGATGTGATTAATTTGTCTTCTTGGTATTTATTGGTATTTGCATAATACTTGTAATGATTATGAATTTTTTGAATATTTATCGCCTTAGTTCACTCAAGCGATTGCCTTTTTTGGTGCCTCTGGCCTGAGTCAACATAGGACCTAATTGCCTTGACCTCACCTTTTGCTTTTAAAACAGAACTATTAATTATTTCAAGAGGAGGTAAATATGATTTGCGACTTAAATATATATGCTGTCTTTTCTTCAATGTCAACTAAGCAGTAAAAGTTTCACATGCTGACATGTCAGAACTCATAGTTGCTACCGTTTTATCAAAATTAAATATCATTTTTTGAGTACAGATCTTTTGCATTTGTTTGGGATTGTCTTCATTCTAAGTTGCATGTGATTTAGATTAACAACCTTTAGAAATATCTCATGAAGCTATTGTACTCCTTTTGAGTGCCTTGTTTTGACCATAATTTACAATGGCTTTGTTAATAATGTGATGCTACTTTGACTTGCCTAAATCCAGGAGTCAGTAGACTTGTACTACCAGCCTGTATGTTGTTACTATCCTTCAATTTATTACTTGGCAGTTTGAGACCTGTTCTATAGGTATTATGCATAGCAACATGAACTTGATGTGGTAGTCTTTGCTCAATTGTCAGTTAGCTACAATTATCCATGATAACCAACTCGTGATCGAACTTACACCCAGAGAAACACTAATCTTGTGCTCAGAAATAGGAAAGGATGATAAGGAAAAGAGCCCTGATATTATCCAAATTTGCCTTCTTTTCGTTGTGCATTATATTTACTAAATGTTTAATTTCTTTGTTAGTTCTAACCTGTTCATATATTGTTGCAGGTTCTCCTGAAGCCTATTGTTTCTCAGATTGTGGTAGAACCTCCATCCACTGCTGATGTTTTATTAGATATACCTACTGAAGAGGAAGTTGATGAAACACTGGTTTTGTGCCTTGGTCAAATGGCTGTTACAGCACATTCTGATGTCTTATGGAAGCCTTTGAACCATGAGGTCAGTATAGAACCTCGTTCGCATAAATTTGTCGTTGGAGTTATTGGTTAGCCGATGCATGACTGCTGTGCTTCCTTCGTTAAACTGAACTATTATCTTTTGTGGGAATAAAACGGAAAGCAAATTAAAAAGCTAATAAACAAAATTGTTCTTTTTAGTTCTGTTTCCATTCCAACAGAAGTCATGAGTAGGGTCTGTGGTTAGTGTTCAACTATAGAATGAAGCATATCTAGCTGCAGTTCACGCGGGAAAAGCTGTATTATATATTTAGCCTTGAGAAAACTATACTTTTTTTGTCTTAATTTGGTATTTTCGGTGATGCACGAAAATTTCACAACCTTCTCCCTCCTTTCTTTTTTTTTCTCCTAATTAGCCCATGTCTAGTTTGGTGACACTGAAGTTGTGACCTTTGTTTTCTCTCATGGGCGAGCAGACAACCTTATTTTCCTTTTTTTTCTTTTCCATTATCGACTGTGTTTAATCGTGATATCAAATTGTCACCGTCAGCAAAGAAAATGATGACCACAAGAAGGTTAATTCGTTTTCTAGCCATATCATCGAAGGTAGAGTGGGGGGGGGGGGGGGGGGGGGGGGGGGGGGGGGGGGGGGGGGGGGGGGGGGGGGGGGGGGGAGGGGGGGGGGGGGG
>JBAKGM010000200.1:39189385-39217645 GCA_037177215.1 Asparagus racemosus | reverse complement strand
ACGTGGGTGGGCATCGCGCCTCTTTTCATTCTTTCGCACGTTGCTGTGCGAAAAGTTTTCGCATCCGAAAATTTCTATATATATATATATATATATATATATATATATATATATGATTGTGATCAGATTTGCAATCTTTTATCTTTAGTTGTGGGGCAGCCAGTCAAAGATACAGCTACTGGTTATCGCTGCGTTTCTTATACAGCATGTTTCCTATTTAGCGAGACGCACGCACGAGTGCTGTGCGGGACCCACCCGGCCGCTGCTTGTTATCACCTATTAATTTGGGGCCCGCTGACAGTCTGTTGTTGTCTCTTAGACCTGACAACGTGAAACGCTGACCAACAGCAAACAGTATTCACTGTTGATAACAGGTGGAGCCCACATGTTTTTCGAGTGCTTTCGGAGGGTAAATTTGAAATGAAATATGCAAAGTTTGATTTTTTTTTTCTTCCCTTCTTTTTGGGGCAATTTTGGGACCGTATTCTGAACAAACGTCTGTAAAGTATTCGTTAATTTCACAAGTTTATCCGAAGCTGCAGTGTCATTATAAAACCCGAGTTTGGTACTTCTCTTTATGTTTGAGAAGTGGGAACCTAGTTAATGTGTAAAGTTTCAAATTCCCCCCCTACAAAACGAGATTTACATGTTGGCAAAAAACATGTTTTCGTTACAATTAAGAGCTATTTCATTCAGGTGAACTAGGATGCACTGCATGTAGTCCCGTGACAGGTCCAGAAAAATTTTCTTAGGGAGACGGATGACAAGTATTGGTTATGTTAGAAAGTATTAGTAAAGAGCTAAATTCAAATGGAATGGGCTATTGAATGCAGTGAGCTCAAATGTGCTAGTAATTGTTGGTTATATAAGTAAGATTGGGCCATTGAGGTGCAATTTTTAAACAAAGTGTGGGGGCAAATTGAATTTTGAGAAGAGTTTAGAATGTAATTATGATATTCCTAGGGCTGCAACTGCACGCTATAACACTACATAGATTCTCCTATGCACCTAGGAACCTTGTTTTTACAGTAGAGTAGCAAGAGTAATGTCATGATGGAGGGGTAAAGTACAGCGAGTGAAGAAGAGCATGAAAGACAGTCATATTAATTTAATCCTCTTTCAGTTATATGTCTTGTCATTTCAGTGTGAAGTTTAGATCGTGAATAAAACCCAGATGACCCTCTCATTTGTGTTTTTAAATAGTATTTATCAGTAATGCAACTCATTTAGTAGCACTTATCATCTTTCAATTCTTTGACGGAGGGAGTTATCTACAAATTTTAGCAATCATAGAGATGCTATACGCTAACAAACTAGTTGATGATTGATAAATGCTGCTAAAAATATAGATGAGGAGATTTTCTTTATTCATAGGAGGAGTTAAATATATCGGAGTTGGGCGAGTTTCACCATAAATGCCAGTAAAAGCTACATATAAGTGTTTTATTTGCAATTTGCCTTCTTTTGAACGTGGACAAATATGCAAATTCACAACGAACCTGTCCTTTATTGCCAAAAATCACTCTAATTCCTTTCCTTTTCACAGAAACAGACATAAAAAAACCTGATAATTTCTTTTTACGCCCAAAAATTAACCTGCGCTGCTCCGTCGTTGTCGCCCTTAACTCAACGGAGAGCCAATCTCAACGCTCTCTAAAATTTTCTCTCTCTAGAATTTCTCCTTCTCTCTCTCCAAAATTTCGTGGCGCCTATATCGGATTCTCCGCCACGTGGCACTCTCGCCGGTACTGTCGACGCTCTTCCCTCTGCAACAAAAAAGATCTCATCTTTTTCTCTCTCTCATTTGATCTCAATTTTGGTTCTTTCTTCATCTTTTCTCTTGTCATTTTTCTGTTGATGTAGGGTTTGGATTGTTCGGCAGCAACGATGAAACCTGGCAGCCCATTGATTTCTGTTCACCCTGAAGAGCTCAATTTTGAATGTGAGTAAAAATTTCATCCCAATTTCTAATTTTTCTGAAATTTTTTGTTTAAAGGTTTGATTTTGATTGATTTTGTTGTTGATTTCAGTTGAGCTGGACAAGCCTTCTTATTGTAACCTCAAGGTTGTTAATAACACGGAGCATCATGTTGCCTTCAAGGTACATAAAGATCTCATCTTTCTTTCTCTTAACTATATATCATATATATTTGCAATTAACACCTAAAAAAACAACAGCAGCAACAAAAAATCTAGATTTTTGCTAATTTAACGTCGTTGTCGTTGGTTTCTGAACAGTTGGAAGGGGGAAATTTCAGGTAAACAATTAACATAAAGATTAGGAGTAGCCTACGAGCATTCCTTAATATAACTTTTGTTGGTATTTGTAATGCAATGTGGTAGAATTGGGAAGTAAGTTAGCAAATATCTAGGTTTGGGATGTAAATTTGCAAATATGGTTGAAAAAAATCCCCAAAATGAAATGGGTGGAAGTAGAATTTTGAAATGCTCCACAGAGGAATTTGCAATTTGATGATTTTATGTAATGCATTTTTAAGGGTATTGCTTGCCTATTTTTTTTTTTAACTGGACAATATATTTTGTGGCTATAGAAAAAACGGAATTGTGTTGAGGGTGAAGTTGAAATCTTCGCTACGGAATCTTCTTTAAAATATCAAGCATTGTTCAGCATATTTGTATAAGAAAATCTAATGCATCTAGAAATTAAGTTTTCTGCATTTTTTGTCATTTAAGATGGGGTCATCCGAAAATTACCTTATTTATTTATTTATTTTAAATATGCTTCATCCACTTGTGTAACAATTCAGAATGTTGATTCCTCTATAGTAGAGATAAATCCTCTTGAATTATGTGCATCAATGTAAAATAACATTCGACCAATAATTTGGTTTGTTTTATATAGTTTTGGATATATAGTTACAATTTGTTGTACTAAGAATTTGGCTGTTGTGCAATTTGGCAGGTCAAAACAACTTCGCCAAGGAAGTATTTTGTACGACCAAACACAAGTGTAGTACAACCTTGGGACTCATGCACCATAACAGGTTTCCTCAGGCTTTATTATTTCACTACCATTTGAAATTATTACTGAAATTTTGATTTATTTGTATATCTTACCTTGATCTCTAGTTACTCTGCAAGCACAAAAGGAGTATCCTTCTGATATGCAGTGCAAGGATAAGTTCCTTCTTCAAAGCACAAAAGTACCTCCGAGCACCGACATTGATGAGATCCCTCAGGATACAGTGAGACTTTGTTGAATTGTTGTGATATAGTGATATGCTTCATGATTTTAGTTAATTTGACAAAGGTCTCCTCCATTTTGTGTTTAGTTTAATAAAGATGGGAATAAAGTGATTGAGGAATGCAAGCTTAGGGTTATTTACACGATTCCATCACAATCTGGTGCTGATGGGGATTCAGGACTGAGCAGGAGACTCAGTGCAGAAGAGGTATGTTCGATCTTACTGTCCCTCTCATGTTTATATATCTCTTTTTGCAGATACAGGTTCCTTTCTTTTTCTTGTAATATTTAAGCTTTAAGGTGAAGTTGCTTATATCTATTTCTAACTGATTACCTTTATTCCATCCTATTAGTATCCTGCCCTTTAGATTCTCCTTTTAAAGTATCTGATTCTCCAAGTCTTGTTTATTCCATAACTTTCAAGCTAAACCACTAGAAATACTTTTTATTTCTAGAATTCTTCATCCAGATTAGGACAAATAATTAACCAGTTGTTTCCCATCAGCGGTAATAGAGGTCAGAAAGGACTCCTCTCTGTTTGCCTCTCTTGTCATGGGTTCTGACTAGCACTTCCTGAATTATGCTAATATTATTATGAATGTTGTTAGGGAATCTGTTTTGTCTTGAGTATATGAACATTTGAAAGAACTTATGAAATGAAAGGCATCAGAAAGTTGGTATTTCATGATCAGTGATTTGAAGATGTTATTATCAGTAAGCTGGCAACTTCATCTTGTAAAATTAGTGGATTAATCTTTTGGGAATGGTCTGAGACTTGGGCCAATTAGCTATCTCAATGGAGTTTCTCTATGAAACCATGGTCCATGGGTTCAACAGGTAGCTAGCAAGAGTATATTTAGGAGAAACATATTGCTGCAAATCAGATAACTAATATTTTATCTGGAACATAATGCTGCATATTTGTCTTTTGTTTACTCCTTTATTATTAAGACAGATCTGGTAAGTAAAAATACAGCCCCAAATTGGAAAGGAAGAGTGGAGGGAGAGTTATGCATTTTTCAGCACTTCCTTTGTACCAGGAATACCAGACTTTAACATTTGATGAGAATTGAAAGCATACTGGCAACTGCAGTTACAACATGAAAAGTAAAGCTTTTATGCAAGTTTACCGCTAGATTCCTTAATGATTGACGCATTTTGCAAAGTTTGTCTATGCTGATTCTTTGAATACATGAGAACGGGTCACTTCCCTCTTTGAGTTAAATCTGAACAGCAATCTCAAACTTATGAAATTACAGGTCACAAGTACATTTCTTAAATGACAAACTTCTCTTATGTCGTGATAATTATCCATGGTGGTCCAAGTCATTAAGTCATGAGGAAGTTCTTGCTGGCATTTAATGAGGGAGAGCTCGTCCAATATCGTGCTATATGGTTAATAATTTTAGGTCAAATTTCAAGCGTTGTAACAAAAAAATAGTGTTCAATGTTGGGTCATGGTTTAGCCTTGTAAGAGGTTACTTTTCATCCTTTGAAGATACTTGCCAATTTGAAGATGATTGCCAAAAGAATTATTCAGTTTCAATATCAAAATCCTGTTAAGTATGTGGAGGCTTTCAGTTCTGTCTTCCTGTAAGTTCCTTGAGCTTTTGACCTAAAAAAAATAGTCCATGGGAACACCTTTTGGAAGATATATTAGAGCTTCCACATCTTTATGAGTAGCCATTAAAGAAACGACAAGGCTAGAAAGATAAAATGGTTGAAGTTGATTTCAACTGTGGTGGTGAAGGGAGAGCTTACTTTCTAAAATTCTAGACTTAACTTTGGTTTTATTTAATCCAAGTATTTTAAGTTTGGAGTTCAAGGATTTCATTAATTAAACTTGTCGGGAAAATCTTCAGCATTTTTTTTAGCCTCGAGAAACCTGTGGTGGTCCTCATGATGCTTGGGAGACTTTCTGCAGATACCGGGATCTTGTGAAAAAGTCTGCCCAAGTGAACTACTTGAAACTTTTTAGGAGTTGTACCATGTCAGCAGTCGTAGGCTAGCTTGAGTTGAGATGGAGTATGTCTTTAGTTTCTTAAGATGTTTTTGAGTCCAAAAATTTGACCCATTAATTAAGCTAGCCAAGTTTGGTTCAGCTATGAATGGGTTGCACAACAACCCAATTGCCTCTTGTAGACATGACTGTACTAAACAGTAACCTTTTAGCTCCATACAATAAGTAACAAGAAATCATTTTGTAGGGAGTGAAGCCATTCGGTCGTTGTTACTTGAGTTCCAACATCAAGAGAGAACCTAAGTGATATTATTCTTGTCAGCAATCTCAACCTTGAAATATAACCTCTATAATTAATTAATTACCATTTCCATGATATAACAAACTGAAAATGTCCTGGATTTTAAAGACTTGTATTAATGCACTCAAATAGTGTCGTATCCTAAATATAACTATTTGAATAACAAAAATGGCAGGAAGTTTCAACAGAAGGACCAGAACTTGTGCATACAGTAAAGGGATCCATGATTACTGCTGAAACTATGAATTCAAGTTTCTTGTTCATAAAAGAATGAGATTTTTGAAAGGAAACTCGCAAGTATCATCATTTATGGCCTTTGCATGAGGTTGAACAAAAGGACAACCCCATAATTCAACCTTCTAGGAGTTGGTAGCTTCACATCCAACATTTTTGGCTTAGTGCCAAATTCTAGAATATATGTCCAGTCTTAACATATAGTCATTTACAATATAGAATACGTATATTGTAACATGTAGCAGTTTAAGCTTGTGTCATCGACCTGTCCCAGTTCACAGTTTGGATGCTAGCTATATTTATATACCACTAAGTTCCATAGATCTTCTTCATCCTCTTTGCCCTTGCTCTCACAATTTCACTATTCCTAATTCGTTAGATTGACATGGGTGGACTTTTTATGCAAAATCCCTTGGACTACCATGAGTCTAGACATGCTTTGGGAGGTGAACCTAAGAGTTTAAGCAATGACATTTTGAGATTATAATAATCATTATTACTTTGGATTAGGGTAATACTATCTGTAGATTAGGGTCTTATATACTAAAAATAAAATTAAGAATGATAGTCAATTTGGACTTACGACTTTAATAAAGCATCGAATGTTCCACTTTGATTATTTGGGGTCATAATAGATTTAAACTTATTTCATATCCTCGACAGAAATTGTTTTGAATGGTATCTAAAAGTGTATACATCGAGTGGTTTTGAACCGCGTTTTCATAACAGTCCATGGCCTTAGTAGTCAACTTATTTCGTGGCCAAATTCTCACAGAGACAGCCTCATTCTAGTCCAATTTATATGAGGAAATTTTGTTTATTTAGTGAAGGAGTGCCTAATATTTGTAATGTGAATATCCAATATGGAACAAGGCTCCTAATAACTTACCATCCTCCCAGTTCATTATCATATGTCTAGTTATAAACCAACAAACCAATCTAATGTATGCTTCCTTTTCACATTGAAATCTACAATTGAATGAAATTGGGAGTTTTAGCAGAGGTTATTATTCGTCAGATTTCAGTTTTCTTCCTGTTCTTCTGAAATTTTTCTACTTGTCGTTTTGGTTCTACCAAGTGCCAATATTGTCTCATAGGGTATTTAGGCATATTTCCCCTAGCCAGAAATCTTCCTTATTTGGAACTGTGGAATATGTCTGAAAAAGAGTATGCTTCCTTTTCACATTGAAGTGTTACTTTATAATTTTATGACTTGGATACTACCTCATATTTTCATAATACACCTTTATGTGGTCACATTGGTTTCGCTTGAAATTCCTTCAGGATTTCTCTAACTTCCTGGTAGTTGCAATGCAGATGCAAACTGTACAACGGCTGAAAGAGGAGAGGGATTCTATCCTTCAACAGAATAAAGTACTACAGCGGGAACTTGTACGTGACTATTACTTCTCACACCTTATTAACTACTGTTTTAATTTAAACGCAGTAGGAACTTCTTAACCCTTGTGCTTCCTTTTCTTATCCATATCTTTGATTAGGTACCAATTAACTATAATCATGCCAAAATCTTATATCTTAGGGGAAAAAATGGGTATAGTATGAGGTGTACTGAATGAGCTGCCAAGAGAAAGACTTGTGTTGAGGCTAATCCTGATGAGTCATGTGGGCCTCACCTCTATTATCTTTTGATAGCTCATTTTGTTAAATGAGATGACAACTTATATCTAATAACCCCTATAGCTTATATGTTCGCACAAACTTTTTTTTAAAAAACAGTTGTTTCTCTCGTTGGTTTTTCTTATGGCACATTGTCTTAAAATAACTCAGGAAATGTTGAAGAGACGCAGAAACCGAAAGGGCGATGCAGGCTTTTCGTTGACCTTTGCTGCTTTTGTTGGACTAATCGGTTTGCTGGTTGGCTTCATTTTAAATCTCGCCTTGGCTTCACCGCCACCACCACTACCTGTACTAGCACCAGAACCACCAATGCCACCGACGCTAGAAACAGTAGCAACATCAGGGACACCGGAAGTAATAGAAACTCCAGCAATACCGGAAATAATAGAAACACAAGCAATACCGACTGAATAAATTTTTCTCATGCAAGTTGTTGTTCTTTCTTCGTCCCTAATGCTTGATAATGTTGGATTTTGCAACCTTCAGTCTTGATGCTTCTATTGGTGTAACCGGCTGATGATGAAGATAATAACTCTGTGTCACTTCGTTTTTTTTTTTTTTTGTTCTTTTGTTTCTTTTATTATGAATTTGATTGATGGATGTTGGGTAGTTTTTGTGTTTGTTATGTGCATTGTAATTAATTAATTGTTCTGAAGGAACATTACGTTGGAGGAATTTTTTTTGGAATCTGATTCTGTATCTTTTCTCTAGTTTGTTGTGTAAAATACCCAAGTTATTTGCAAATGTTTTGCTCTGATGATTGATTGATAGAATTTGTAATGCTGCTGTCTAGAGATAATGCACCAATCATAGTATCTGGAAGGTTTTGGTTGGAAAATTACAACAAAACACGGCTTAATTGCACTTAAATGCCCTGTAATTAACACGACCTTGCACTTAAGTGAACCTTCTTTTTAACCGAACAAAAACCATGCCCCGAAGTATTTAGTTTTTGTAGATAAATGCTCCAAATTTTTAAATGTTGCATGTTAGTGTCCTCTTATTAACCCAATGTTGCATATAAATGTCCCGAAATTTGTAAATGGTGTCATTTAAATACCCCAAAGTTTTTAAAAGTTTCACTTTAGTACCCTTTTATATGTGACGTAGAGAAAAGATACCGATGCCTGGGTTATATTTAACTATGGGGTATTCATATGTAACACTTAAATGCTTTAGGTCATTTTTTTTGTTCGGTTTGAAACTATAAAGCATTTAAGTGCAAGGTCGGAGAAACTATAGGGCATTTAAGTGCAATTAAGCCAAGAAACATTAATAAATAAAAAAATCTGTATTTATCTGTCAAGTGATAGAATTAATTTAAGCTAATGTGAATGATAAAATTGAGGATGCATTATAATCTGAGAAGTGACTTGCTAAATAACCGATATATTTTGATGGTAGTATACGAAGAAAGCCATTTATTTTTCATATTTAGTTGGCAACATGCTAGTTTTTCAGATATCGGCCCCTCAAATCTTTCGTATTCATAAATTTATCTCTTAAACATTGAAACTGCTCTGTAGTTTATTCATTCTCTCAAAGATGTTGGAGAGGACAATAATGAAGAGAAAATTAGAATCGATAATTTTACAAAATTATAAACAATCTTCAAGTTGCATACTATAAATTTTGTTACGACGATAAATTCTAGGGGGGAGAGAGAGAGAGGGAGAGAGAGATGTTAGGACGTAGTCCATATAATATTACTTATTTGAGTAACAAACTCTCATTTGGTACTATTATTCATTTGAGATGATATAGTACAGATAAATACAGGTATAAGCAGTGTACGGGGCGAAACAACGCGAAAATCGGCTCAACAGATGACTTCAACCTCCTAACCATCGATGATAGGCATCCACCATCGATGGTAGGTAGAGTTCATCGATGGTCAACAAGCGTCATCGATGAGTTTTAATCCAAAGACTTTTATATCATCGAATGAGCCTCTCAACCATCGAGGCCCATTGATGGGGCCTCGACACCATCGATGGCCGAGAGGCACCATCAATGGTAAATGCAGTAGAATTACAATTTTTCCGATTTAATCTCAGTTGTTCATCGTTTCTTTTATCTTCAATCTCTATCAAGTTTAGGATATCTCTTTCCTGGTCTATAGGGGACTTTATATCATCGAGAGTGTTGATGTATGTAATCACACAGTCAAAATGGGTTTTAGGTTGAAGATGACGGGGATCCGCTCTCTCTCCCGAATATCTAGCTCTGAGTTGGGTTGTTCTTCTCTCCTGCACAGGTAGAAGCTCGTGAGAGGATGGGGCTTGTTTCCCCCGTTGTACCTCCAACGATCAAGTCAGTAAGTGAGCTTGAGTGGAGGAGAAAATAAACAGTAAGAGTTTTTTCCATTGCAGAGTGCAGGGGGAGAGAAGAAATAGCGTACTTTTGCTTTGAGAATAGTTTCTGTCTTTGTAGGAATGAGAGAGGGGGCAATTTGGTCACTTTAACATTAATTTTACACATGTCAGCTTATGTGTGGAGAGAGTCAACATTGATATGATGTGAGGTATGGGGAGTGGTTACAAAAGTCATGTGGCCAGCACAGCGCCATTAATTGTAATGTTGACTTGTTGTTGGCGCGGGGCTCAAGGCCAACCATTATAGCAGGAAGTTACTGTAGCACTCGATCGAAGGTACTGTAGCAAGCGAGTCGGCCTACTATAGCATGACGACCAGCAACGCCTTTCACGCCGGCCGGCACTATAGCAGTCAGCACTGTAGAAGTCGGCCGAGGGTACTGTAGCAGGCGAGTCGGCCTACTGTAGCATGACGACTAGTAACGCCTTTCGCGTCGGCCGCCACTGTAATAGTCAGCACTGTAGAAGTCGCCGAGTACTGTAGCGGCGAGTCGGCCTACTGTAGCATGATGACTAGTAATGCCTTTCGCGTCGGCGGTACTGTAGCAGTCGGCACTATAGTAGTCGGCCGAGTTATTGTAGTAAGCGAGTCAGCCTACTGTAGCATGACTACCAGTAACGCCTTTCGCGTCGGCCGGTACTGTAGCAGTCTGCACTATAGAAGTTAGCCGAGTTACTGTAGCAAGCGAGTCGGCCTACTGTAGCATGACGACTAGTAACGCCTTTCGCGTCTACCGATACTGTAGCAGTCAGCACTGTAGAAGTTGGCCGAGTTACTGTAGCGCTGAGTGCCAAATACTTAGAGAAGGTCAGTTAAGACCGCCTTTTGGTCCTAAATTCGTATGTGAGGGAGCACCCATTGATTTTCACATAGAGATTAAGCAAAAATCTCTTTGGGTACCAACAGAGAGAGAGAGAGAGAGAGAGAGAGAGAGAGAGAGAGAGAGAGAGTTCTAGGGATTTGATTTGTGAGAGATTTCATTAAAGAATTTGACCCCCAGAACCTTGATAAACCCTCACTCGTCGTGCACAACATTTACGGGTCATTTCAGTGAGGAGATTTGCCCTTGAATTGATTCTCTACATCATTCTTACACTTATATTCTTCGAATGATGGTTTGTTTAACAAAAGGGCTGTAAGATTTTTCTAATATTCTAACTTTTAACTATTTGTATTGGTTTTACTTTGAACTTATTTTTACGGTGTACTCAAGCCAGTTTGAATTGAGGGTTGGGACTAGGTAGGGTTAGGTGTTACTCATTGTGAAGAGTTCGGTTAGATGACTGGTTTTGGGTAGATTCCAGGGTGCAGTCTTGTAAGCCTACTGAATCGAGTTTGTGATTCAAGAGAATTCTTTGCATAGTAAAAAAGCCCGTTTGCAAGAAAGAAGGGTGGATGTAAGATTCTTATCTGAACCACTATAAAATATTGTATGTTCCTGATTGGTTGCTTTTGTGTTTGATTATCGTTGATCGTTTTTATTTTATTTTTTCGCTGCATATTCTATATTTTTGGCAAAAAACGGTAGCAACCCTATTCACCCACACCCCCTCTAGGCTTACATCTCAAATCCAACAAGTAGTATCAGAGTCTCATTGCTCATCTTTAGGATTTACAACCTAGGGTAAAAATATCTAGTTTGACTGCTACAATGGCTTTTCATGTTGAACATGCAGTTAACCAAACCTCACTTTTCGATGTGACAAATTACACCCATTAAAAAGTGCGCATGAAAGTCTTTTTGTTGTCCACTGATTTTTGTAAGGCCGAAAAAGCTTTGTTTGATTGACTTTGAAGAGATTAAAATCACACTCTCTCGATTATAGAGGAAGAAGAGGTTGACTTGGCTTCTCTTTTGTTATGGTAGCGGAAGGATGCTTCCCTCGATGCTCACGTCGAGATTGCTTCCCGTTGACGATCAGAGCAAGGTTGCTGATGATCCTGAGATTGCTGAATGATCTCTGCGTCTTCGTTCGCTTCTGCGTCTAAGTCTCCGTCTAGGCGCCTCTGTCCCAAAACTACCTTCCTAATAGCTGCTCAAGACTATATATAAGATTTTGGGCATGTAACTGATCAGCCCCAATCGTGAGAATGTGGTTCCCCATTAATAGCTGTCCACGAACTTTTTCGTAACCGGTGAGTTAAAGTCGTGGGAATGTAGTTTAACTGATGGGCGTAACTGACGCCTACCGTTTATCCACGTGGTTGTCGTGGTCTTTGTAGTTGTCATGGAGAGCTTCAGTTGAGTATGGATGAACTTCGGTTAAAAGCTAAGCTTCGCTGCATGGGCGAACCTCAGATGAAAGCCGAGCTTCGCTGCGTAGGCGAACCTCGGTTGGATGTCGAGCTTCACTGCGTGGGTGAACCTTGGTTGAATGTCGAGCTTCACTGCATGGGCAAACCTCGGTTGAATGTTGAGCTTCGCTGCGTGGGCGAACCTCAGTTGAATGTCGAGTTTCACTGCATGGGTGAACCTCGGTTGAATGTCGAGCTTCACTGCGTGGGCGAACCTCAGTTGAATGTTGAGCTTTGCTACGTGGGCGAATCTCCTCTTTTAATGTGGAGCCTCACAGCGTGGCGAACCTCGTCTTTGACCGAGATAAGGTTTGCCATTGTGATGAACCTCATCATATTTGAGTAAGCCTCAACACTCTTTTGTCTCTTAGCATTTTTAATGCCCACAAGGCCAAATGATTAGCCGTTGATCTCTGAAGATCAATGAGAATGGAGGAGAAATAGGCTTTTAGATTAGCCTCTTCAACATCCCCTTTCTTTCATGTTGTTCATGCCTATTTATAGGCTTAGGAACATTATGGAGTGAGTTAATGTGCTTTAACTCCCCTATTTAAATGGGTGAGTTAGTGGTCATTAACTCTTCTAAAATAGGTAAGTTATTGGTCATTAACCCTCCTTAAATGTAGCCCTTTGAAAATGGTGAAAGTCAAGGTTCGTCAATAATGGCTATAGAGGAGGTTCGTCTTATCTGACGAGGTTCGTCTGACCAGAGGAGGTTCGTCTGACCAGGGGAGGTTCGTCTGTCTGACGAGCTTCGTCCTATCCGAACGACGTTCGTCTGCGGATGGATTTGATCTTTGGTGTCGAGGTTTGCTTGTTAGCTTCATTTGGTTGTCTTGACCCTCGTCAAGTAAGACGAGGCTCGCCGAACTTTGACATCCTTTAAATTTTAGCATTTTTTACTGCCTACAATGAATTGGGGAAATTTTTCAGGGGAGAAAAGCGGCTGCGGGTTTTGTTATTATGGGAGAGAGAATGGAGAGAGATACTGAATATTTTATTTTTCAGAAAATAAAAAATAAAACTCCCAAACGGTTTGAACCGTTTGGGACAAAACTTCCAAACAGTTTAACCAGTTTGGGCGAACCGTATAGGAACTTTTTATTAGCCAAACGGTTTTGACCGTTTGGGCTCTTTTATCCCAAACGGTTTTAACCGTTTGGGCTGTTTTTACTTGTCCAAACGCGATAACTGTTTGGACTGTCCTGTTTTGTACTAGTGAATGCATTAACCCCTTCGTTCCATTCCGACCAAAAGATTCTTGCTTAGGGAGTAAGAAACCATATGATAAATGGGTCCCATTCTACGATTCATCATCTTCGGCTTGACCTCTTGCCAAACATTTCTACCGTAACTTTTCGCCTTTCTCTTTCCTTTTATTATTATTTTTTTGAGACTTGACTATAACTTTTATACGTGAAACAGAACCTTTTGCTTTTGGACTATTTGAACTAGCAAAATGTAAGAGAGTTTCCTATCATTCAATCAACCATCCTTCTATCAGGAGAACTTATCAGCTCTCTTTATGGTCCATCATTGTTCACAAGATGAGATGCTGTCAAATTGTTAATATGAATATCACACTTCAAACGCTTTACATTTCTCAAAAACATCAAAACAAAGTGCCCCGTCTTGTAGGGAAAATATGTTCATCCAAGTTTTTTTCTGTCAGCCAAAAGTATAAAAATAAAACTCCAGTTTCTTCATTGAGGTTTACCACTTCTGCTTAACCTAGAAACATCACTTCTAGGTGCAGTTGTAGCAGAAAATATTTTAGCCAACAAATGCCTTGAAACACATCAGCGTCTTGAGAATCACGTCCAAGTTTCAAAGAATCAAATGATAAGTTTCTAAGCTTTTAGACTAATATAGTAATTATTATTGGCGAATCTAGAATTTTTTTCCTCGTGAGGATTTGGTTGTAAAACTATAGTATTTGATAGGAATGCACTTGCCAATTATAATATGCAAAGCATCTACTGGTAACTTAAACTTTTCCCCCACCACCATGCTTATTTCCTAAAGGCTTACAGTAGCCTGTTGGATCTTATTGCATGTCTTTCTAGGTTGAGTACACTAGAGCAATAGAATGACATACACCAAAAGCTCCATAATGTCAAGGCTCACAGTTAGGGGTGCTAAACCGTATCCATACCCAAAGAAATATCTATAACCGTATCTGTTAGGATACAAATATGGTTACTCAAAAGTATAACCGATAGGATATGGTTACGGATATGGTTTTGTAGTGAAATATCCAGATCCGTATCCGAAATATCCGAATAAATACTAGTCATACTTTTATTACTATTATTCTTTCTCCAACTTTTTTTACATCTACAACACTTTCTTCTTGTATGTTATCTACAAGAACTCCCACTCCGTTCCTATTCTTCTCTTTTCTCGTGTACCAAAGTTTATATCCGGTCTTTTCAATTTCTCTAGATTTTTCACCTATCTATTTAGTTTCTTATAAACAAATTATACTTATCTATCTTCAAAGCATGACATCTACTAGTTCCATCGTCTTTCTGGTAAGTGTACCCATATTCCAAGTAGCTAACCTAATTCTATTCTCCTCTTAAAATCTCCTGTTCGCGGGGAAAGTTGATTTGATTTCCATTGCTTTGAGCTCGTTACAAGCTTCAGTCGCCTACAACAAAAATTCAAATAAAAATCGCGCTTTTTTATAAGGCTTACAATAAAAAAGATTATAACTTTTGACCCTTAACGAACAAACGCGGGATCCATTTATCGGATCCTCACTTGCGTGTGTCTTTGCCTGTGCCGGAGACTTTTTGTGTCCGTGGACTGCCGCGTAATCTGATTTAGATGCTAGATCTACGGATCTGAGGTATTTATTTCACGAAGGAAATAAAATACTGATGTGGATCAACTCATGAAAAAGATGATCGCCAGAGTGGGTGAAATCGACAAAGCAAAGTCACGCACTAGACTCTGAGATTAAGATGAAGCTTAATCTAGAGGGTAGAACTGTAAATCTGACATGGATCGATGTAGATCTAGTCTTGATTCTCTTCCTTGCCATGTAGATCTAACGTGGAAGGAGTCTTCGCTTGCACGGGATCTAAATCTAGCCTTTTGATCTTGCAGACACTCGGATCTGTGCAAAAGCTCTCGTAGATCTCGCCTGAAGCTCTCAGAAATTCCTAACTTTTCTAACCCTCAGATCTGAGACCCCCCTCTCCTATTTATAGGCAAGAGGGGGGTGTTTAGGCTGGACACCTTCGGTGCTTTCAAACATTCGTCCGTCACTTTTCTGGCGTCGTTTTCTTTTGATCGTGTCGTCGTTGTACCTAGTTTGTGTCCAATTGATTTTCTCACTGATTCGGAACTCGATCGGTTCAATCCCGTTGATGGGTTAAGTCCAGTGATCTCGTCAACGTACGAGTCTAGTGAGTTGTCCGATCTCGATCCATTCGGTGACGTCAAACCCATTTCTGGTTGATCGTCTCATTTGATTCTGAAGTTTGATTAGCGTAGTTTCATCGATGCTTGAGCCCAGTTGATTCTGTCTTGTCGACGTTTAAGTCTGGTTGACTCGCCTTGTTGAAACTCGCTGATCTGAAGCTTATTCATTGGATTTATTCCACAATACGTCGCTTCGTTGACTTGTACACCTTGCCAACTCACTTCATGCGTTCGTCGTCCCTCTTTATGCGTTTTGTGGTGTAATTTTGTCATCAGCGGTTCTTGGCCGCAGTGTTGGATGGGTTGTCGATTGTCAACCCATGGCCACGAGTCTCGTTCGGGTACTGATAAGCATTTTTCAATGCCTACAGATATCCCCTCCAAAATGTCTTAGTCTCGATTTTTTTAGACGAGCTTGGGATACTTTGGATATGATAGGCCCCCACCTTCAGTCGGTGTGACAAGACCTGTGAATGGATTCAGTGTTTGATCTCTCCAATCATTTCAAATTCTCCAGTGCTTTGTAGGATAGCTGAAGGCATTACGGTACTGCATTTTTTATCTGACCGTTGTTGAGATCTTGACATGAAGCCGATAGGTGAATTTCTTCTAAGATTAACTTCAGTATTTGATTCCTCCAATCTTTTCAGATTCTCTAGTTCCTTGTAGGATAGCTGAAGGTATTACGGCGATGCATTTTTCTTGTCTGGCCGCTGTCAGAATCTTGAAGCTGATTGAGTTCATTTGTTTGTGACTCGTGTCACTGAATTGTCATTCAACTGACCATCAAACTTTTTATGAGACTCCTCAGTTGACAGGGGAATGCTTTGTTGCGACGCATTGATTAGTATCAAAATATGTGGATTTCAACCTTCAATCGGCGAGTGCAACACATTGACCGGCATCCAATTTTGCTTGGAATCGAACTGTTGATTGGTGAGTCCTCCTGCGGCGATGCGTTGCTGGCGTCAACACAGTTTATACTCGTGTGTTTGCTAGAGTTTTTGGGAATTAGTTTACCCTCATTTACCTGTTTGGAAGTTGGCGAGTTATCCTAAAAATAAAAATGTTTTCTAAGAACTTCTCAGCCAAAATAAGAAATAGTTTATACTCATATACCATTTTGGAGTATTTTCGGGGCTCGAATATGTTGGGTCGGATGAAGACTGACCCTTAATGGGTGACACCTCTATTGAATAGCTGTCCGGGGGTCTTCGTGGTTGTTGTGACTAGCTTCACTGCATAGATGAATCTCGGTTGAGTCTTGAGTTTCACTGCGTGGTCCAACCTCAGTTAAGTCTTGAGTTTTACTGCGTGGGCAAACCTCGATTGAGTCTTGAGTTTCACTGCGTGGGTAAATCTTGAGTCTCACGATTTTGTAACTGGGGTATGTGACCCTCGTCTTCAGCACTAGACTTTTTGACTGTCTACATGCCTAGAAACATGGTGCGGTGCTCGAGTCTTTTCTGGTCCCGAGGTTCAATTGTAGCAGGTCTGGTTGGACCATGTTGAGACCGTTTGTTTCCGAGAAGTCAGCATCTTTAAGAATCGTCCGCTCCTGTCGTGTCTCATGTGTGGCTAAGATTGCGCAGCTTAGGTGAGAACTCCAGGTGGAGGGAGGAATCTTTAGTGTCCTGGAACTAATGAGGGTCCATGTCGAAGAAGCTCCAATTGCAATGTCTTAGAACCCAAAGCTTGCCGAAGTCTCGCGAAGATTCTGAACACCAACGAGGACCCCTTTAAAACCAGGCTGCAGGAGGAGTTCTAACAGATTTCTTACCATGAATTTCTATCTTTTTACCATTTATTATGATTCTTTTATTTCATTTGAAATAATTAACCATAACACTCTAGGATTTTTGACAAACCCTCAACCATCAATAGATTTGATGAGCCTTTACTGATTACCATTTGAATCGGGCTAGATACAAATTATTGAAACCCGTTCCACATATAACGTTTTGCCAAAAGAATGAAACTCTCTTAGACTTGGTGCTATGATGTCAAATACATAGGCTTGGTACTCTTTTACGGGCAATAGGCTACCCAGTAACGCGTGTTAGGCATTACTTTGGGATTTTTGGCTAACCCTCAGCCATTAACGGGTTTAGTATGCCTTTACTGATTACAGTTTAAATTGAGCTAGCATGTAGATTATCTAAACCCGTTTCGCATATGACGTTGTGCTAAAAGAATGAGACTCTTTTAAACTTCATGCTACGATGCCGAATACGAGACTTGGTACTCTTTTACGGGTAGGAGATTACCTGGCAATGCGTGTTACGCATAAACTTATCCCTTCTTAAGCTTCGGGATGAAATTCCCTAGAATCGAACTCTGGCGTCTTCTTTAATTGGAAAAAAAACTAAACTGGCAATGCGTGTTAGACGTTGGCTTATCCCTTCTTAGGATTCAGGATAAAATTCCCCACGTCTATAAGACGTGGATTTTGGTGTCATTAATGACAACCCGCCACACTTTCTAATATGTCAGCTCTATTCTTTTTACAGCTAAGAATTAATCGATAACGTGTATGAGATGTTGACTTTATCCCTTCTTAGGCTTCGGGATAAAATTCCCCAGAATTGAACTCTGGTGTCTTCTTCAATCAGAAAAAGACTAAGCCGGCAACGCGTGTGAGACATTGACTTTATCCCTTCTTAGGATTAAGGATAAAATTCCCCACACGTGTAAGGCGTAGATTTTAGTATCATTAATGACGACCCGCCACACTTTCAAATATGTCGGTGTTATTCTCTTTACGGTAAAGAATTAACCGGCAACGCGTATGAGATGTTGACTCTATCCCTTCTTAGGCTTCGGGATAAAATACCCTAGAAACAAACTCTGGTGTCTTCTTCAATCAGAAAAAGACTAAACCGGTGACGCGTGTGAGTTGTCAACTTTAGGGTTATTGGCCAACCCCCACCCCTCAATAGATTTGGCGTGCCTTTACCGATTTCCGTTTGAATCGGGCTAGCGTGCGGATTATTTGAACCCGTTCTGCACATTACGTTGTGCTAAAAGAATAAAACTCTTTCAGACTTAGTGCTACGATATTAAATACGTAGACTTCGCCTTTCATGGGAAGACTAACCTGGCGATATGTGTGAGGCGTCGACCTATCCCTGCTTAGGATTCGGGATCAAACTTCCCAAGATGAATCTTAGATTAAAAGTTTTTTGTTAATAGAATAAAGTTTGTGTGAGAGGGGAAGAATTTTTTATTCTGTCTCTCATGGTAAATGAAACCAAGAGCAGGAACTCTACCCTGGGAGTCGAGAGGATTCAGGGGACCTTCAGTTAGACAACCTGATCCGAAAATCATGGCGTATACCTTTAATCGGCGCCACCTTGGAAAAGGGTGGAACTAAGAGTGGGATTTCCACTCTCAGAACCGGAGAGATTTAGGTGACCTTCAGTTGGACAACCTGATCTAAAAATCCGGGCTTATACCTTCAGTCGGTGCTACCTGGGATGGATATTCCAGTGCATACTTACAGTTGGCACTACCTGGAAAAGAGATGGAACTAAGAGTAAGATCTCCACTCTGAAAACTGTAAAGATTTAGAAGACCTTCAGTCAGATGACCTGATCTGAAAATCTCGGCGCGTACCTTCAGTTAGTGCTACTTAGGAGAAGGATGGAACTAAGAGCGGGATATCCACTTCGAGAACCAGAAAAATTCAAGCGACCTTCAGTCGGACGACCTGATCTGAAAATCCTGGTGCATACCTTTAGTCGGTGCTACCTGGAAAAGAGATGGGACTAAGGGTGGGATCTCTACTGTGAGAACTAGCAAAATTCAGGTGACCTTCAATCTGATGACCTGATCTGAAAATCCTAGCGTGTACCTTCAGTCGGTGCTACATAGGAGAAGGATAGAACTAAGAGCGAATCTCCACTCTGAGAACCGGAAAGATTCAAGTGCCCTTCAGTTGGACGACTTGATCTGAAAATCCTGGTGCATACTTTCAGTCAGCGCTATCTGGGAGAGGGATGGAACTAAGAGTGGGATCTCCACTCCGAGAACTGAAAAGATTTAGGTGACCTTCAGTCAAACAATCTAGTCTGAAAATCCTAGCGCATACCTTCAGTCGATGCTTCCTAGGAATGGGATGGAACTAAGAGTAGGATCTCCACTCCGAGAACCTAAAAGACTCAGGCGACCTTCAATCGGACAACCTGGTCTGAAAATCCTAGCGCATACCTTCATTCGGCGCTACATAGAGAGGGATGGAACTAAGAGTGGGATCTCCACTCTAAGAACTGAAAAGATTCAGGTGACCTTCAGTCGGACGACCTGATCTGAAAATCTAATTCTGACCTATACCTTCAGTCGGCATGGCCTGGAAAAGGATAGAGCCCTTCCATTTATCACGAAGGGGATCTTACGCTTGGAGAGGAAGAATTTTGTATTCTATCTCCAGCGTGAAGGAAATTTTGAGTGGACCTCTTGTTCATGAAAGGAATCAAGAGGGGATTTTGGTACTTGGATCAGAAAATTTTGTAGGCCCACCGTCAATGCATTTGATCGGTGAGGGAATTTGTAGTGGAAGATAAATCTAGGGTTATCCTCGAGGAAAGTGAGTGAAACATCCCACGAGGAACTTCCCGTTGAAACGGGTTATCCCGAATATACTAAGGATAGTATTTTTTCAAGAACCTCCCGTTTATTGGCATTAATTGCCTGTCTTCATTTTGGAAATTAGGCGATATGCACCGTTAGAATAGACCATCTCTATTACAAACGGTCCTTCCCATTTAGATTCGAATTTGCCTTTCTTTTTTGTGTTGAGGATTATCAGCCATCGAGCAGCAAGGACCAGATCTCCTTCTTTGAAACTCCTTTGTCGCACTTTCTTATTGAAAACTATCGACATTCTTGCTTGGTAGAACTCAATGTGTTATTGAGCTTCTAGGCACTTTTCATCTAACATCTCGAGCTCCTCGAGATGTTTCTGATGCTGTTCTTCGCATCTCCGTTGTGAGGGCGATGCGAAGTGACGGGATCTGAACTTCGAGCGAAAGAACTACTTCACACCCGTAGACCAGAGAGTACAGAATCGCTCTGGTTGGTGTGTGCATAGTTGTGCGACATGCCAAGAGTGCTTCTCTGAGCTTATTGTCCCAGTCTCACTTGTTAATCTTCACAAGCTTCGACAAAATTTTGATGATTGTCTTGTTGAACACCTCGGCTAATCCATTTGTAGCTGGATTATAGGCCGTTGACAAGACATCTTGAATCTTGAATTTCTCGCAAAACTTGATGAAGGACTTGCTGATGAATTAAGGAGTGTTGTCATACACGATCCATCTTAGGATACCGTGTCGGTAGATGACGTGGTGTTTGATAAACTTGATGACATTGCTCATCTTCACTTCTTTTAGCAGGATTGCTTCAGCCCACTTAGAGAAGTAGTCGGTGATCGCTAGAATGAACTGATCGCCTTTGACCGATGGAGGAAAGATGGGACCCACAATGTCCATTCCCCACGTTTCGAATGTCCAGGATGTGGCTGAAGGATGCAACTGCTCTGGAGGTTGATGCATGCAGCTCGCGTGAATTTGACACGCATGGCACTTTCGAGCGTACTCGATCGGGACGTTGACTATTGTTGGCCAGAAATATGCCATTCTCTTGATATGATCGTAGAGCTTGGGACTAGGCTGGTGCGCGCCACATTTGCCTTCATGTGCTTCCTGAAGGACTTCTTCTACCTCTTTGCTTGAAAAGCACCAGAGCAATAAGTCATCATACTAGCAATGATATAACGTCTGGGTTTCTATATCGTAGAAGAACCTTGGGGCTCTCCGTCAGATAGATTCTCTCTCCTTCACGTCTTCTAGCAAGATACTGTGCAAGACGTAGTCGATTATGGGGAAATGCCAATCTCAGGGTTCCAATTTGGTCTGGATGGTGTATACTTCTTTGGTAACCACCCCCTTGTCTCCCTCTGCCTCATCATTGTTCGTGGTGGAAACTAAAGCTGCTGATTTTTCCATTGATTTGAATCTGTTACACCTTTATGGAATTATAAACAAATTCAAAATAAAAAATGCCTTTTCATAAGGCTTACAACGAGAAAAATCAAAACAAATTTACAACTTTAATCCAATTTTGAACAAACGTGGGATCCGTTTATCGGATCCTCGCTTGCGTGGGATTCTTTACCTGTGACGGGGACTTGTTTCGTCCGTGGACCACCATGCAATTCTGATCCAAATGAAGATAATGGAGATCCGGGTTCTAGATCTGCAGATCTAAGAGGTTTATTTCACGAAGGAAATAAACGCTGGCGGGGATCAACTCACGAAGGAGGTGATCGCCAGAGCGGGTGAGATCTACCAGGAGAAATCACGCGCTGGACCCTGGTCTAAGGCGCAGCTTAGACTAGAGGGTATATCTGCAGATCCGACCCTTAGATCGCAGATCCAATCTCAATCGCTTACCTTACGACGTAGATCTGGAGTGGACGAGTTCGTCGGTGCTCGGATCTGTGCAGCAGGGACTCGTGGATCACACGTAGGGCTTCAGCGAATTTTTTCCAACCTCCAGAACTGAACCCCCCTCTCTATTTATAGAGAAATAGTGGGAGTGCACTGGCACCATTGGTGCCTCAGCACTGTGGCCGAGGCACAAATGGTGCCTCGGCTCGGCCGAGTTGGCCGAGGCACCAATTGGTGCCTCGGTCTGAGCCGAGGCGCCCATTTGGGCTTTTTTTGTTGTGTTTTCCGATTCTCTGGCATTTTTTCCGCTGTTCTGTCTGAGTTCGATTCGTCCGGTTTGTGCCGGATCGAGAATCTGGTTGATCGGATTTTGTTAATTCTGGAATGCGCTCGGTGTAATTCCGTCGGCGCTTGAGCACGGTTGATTCCGTCGATGGCAACGCCTTAGTCCAACCAACTCGCCTTGTTGATTCCCACTGACTCGAAGCTTCGTCACTGGATACGTCGCTTCGTTGATTTGTATGACTTGCCGACTCACTTCATGCGCTCGTCGACTCACCTTTGCGGTTTGGTCGCATTGCTCGATGGTTTGTCGGTCGCGAACCCGCCGACACGAGTCTGATTCGGGCACTGATAAACGATTTTCAACGCCTACAATGTTGTAGTGTGAAAATTGTGTATATTCATGCAGTAGGCAATGCACATATTTATAGTAGATCCAGAAGAGGAGTTGTGTAATTTTGCCCGAGTCCAAGCAGTCGGTTTATTCAGCTGATACTTTACAGGTGTCAGCAATGGATGGTATGAGTCACATTTGTGATTAACGTGGCGGTGACAGGAGAGTTAAGATGCTCGATGAGTCATTAAGACTTTCGACGGTGGTGTAATGATGATTCTGACCGTGCATTTATTGTGATGGTGACTGACTGTCGTCGATGGGTTCGAGAAAGACCGCCATTCGTCTCGGCTTTTTGAGGGAGGCCGAGAATAGATGCATTTCGACTCGGCCGTTCTAAATGAGGGCGCTTCTCGACTTGGTCAACTTAGTGATAGTGCACTAAGTTGGTTTTAGCAGCAGGGCCTGAGTGAGGACGCATTTCGACTCGACCCTCTTGGGAGGGTTCGAGTGAAGGCGTCCTTTGACTCGACCTTCATAAGGTCGGATCAGGTTGGTGTACAGTTAATTTGAGACACGTGTCATCTCCTGGAATGTGATTAACGCTTAGTCATTTCTATGATAAAACAGATAACTTGTTAGATAATATTTACTTTGGTCTTTTCTTTTTCTTTTTTTTCACCGAACCACTAAAGTTAGGCTCTATTTCAAGTTATTGTCCATAATTACTCGAATTTCAAAAAAAGAAAAAGAAAAAGCCCTTATGTGTCATTCCATTAACATATAACCATCTAAGTCCATTTGATACCATCTTTAATTACCCAAGTTTTAAGATATCACCCTTAATTACAATCAACTTCATTGTCATGTAGTATCATCTTGATTACAAACCAAGAGGAATGTGATTGAGGATGGTAGTTTGAAACTTGGATAATTATGGGTGGTTTCATGAATCCTAATCGGAAAAAAAAAGTGGTTCCATGAAATAGACCCTAATTTAGAAATGGTTTCATGACAGGGTTTTAGAGATATTCCTCCCTCAAATTACCTATATTTTGATATAACTCTCTCAAAGCATCATAATAGCTATTACATCCATCGAATCATATAAGTTAGTTAAAATAGCTCCCTCTGTTAGTATATCATTTCAATTCTCTAACAAGGGTTTGTTTAAACTAGGAGTGTGCAATTATAGTTTTGCCTATGGGAGTGAAATTACATCAATTTCCATTGCTTAAAAGCTACAAACTTTGATGAACAACTAACGTTTTACATAAATTCAAAATACCTTGTGCAACCAAAAAGATCTTCATCAAGAACAGCACCTCATCCAACTTCTTTCCCAATAAATTAATTTCTTATGACATTTTCACCTTCAAACTTTTGTTGCATCAACAAAAGTAAAATACCCGCAACCCTTGAATGATGGATTTCCATATTGTGGATAGCCAAAGAACTTGCTTGCATGTCCTAGTTGTGCATTACAATCCACAAAAACACCTCATAATAGCCCCAACACCGTCATTTCCATTAAAAGAGGAGTTCAAAAATGAAAACTCCAGTGCAGACCTGAAGACAAATAACTTTGAGAAATGGAGAATGTATGAACTTGGAGGTTCTTCAATAACTTTTATAGAGTTAAAAAAAAGAGCCGTTGATGGAGAGGAGAGGACCGTTTAGGGGAAGAGGGTAATGGATTTGGGAGAAGGGAGGGGTATAACAGTCAATCCAGCATAAAAGTTAAACATAATAGAATATTCCTTCCTATTTATAACCTCAACTAACTAGAGGGATCTATTTCAACTTACTAATGTGATATGGGGAGGTAACAACTATTATAATGATTTGAGGGAGTTATATCAAAACATGAGTGACCTAAAGAAGGAATATCTGAACACCCCTTCATGAAATAGGCCCTAAATTAGGGGGTGATTCTCTGCAATATCGTTGAGCATGTAATTAGTTTTCACTAATGTTAATGAAAAAAAGGATAGAAATAGGCACATGTGATTATATGTTGACGGAATGACGCTATGGATGGTTTTTTAAAACTCGAGTAATTAAAGATATAGTAATCTTAAATATAACCCAATTAAAACACCTCTTATCATTCTTAACGTACCGTTGGAGCTTATCCTTATATTGATGATGTATCAAAAAGCTATCAGCCATTAAACTACAGTGCAATACAAGAAGCTTTGGGGATTAATGAAAGTGATCAAGTTATTATTCTTTCCCTTGTGCATTATTCAGCTAATAAACTTCATCCAGGTGGATGACAGCCTAACAATTATAGGGAGCTAGTAATGACTTCATTCAAAATTTATTATCCTCCACGAATATTGGAACAAGTGTAAATCCATCCATTTGTCCCCCATAAATTCCTTGTCCCCATAGGTAATAGTTTGAATTAATAGCTTAATTAGGATATATGCTCAACTAGAGACTTGTTCTCTTCTTCTTGAGAAATTTCCAACGACACGCTCTTTCCATGTGCCCAAAGTTTGACCTACAGCACTGGATATATACAAGAAAGAGCCTTTCAAATCCGTTGCGCTAATTTTTCTCATTAAAAAAAACTTGGGCTACTAGTTAATTAAAAATAAAACTAGGGTTGACATTGAATTTTAAAATCTAAGATCAAAGTTCCACTGCGAACATCACATGAAAAAAATCTTCTCTCTCTAATCTTAAGCTAAAATTTGACCAGACCCCTTATAAACCTTTAATTAATCAAGTTTCAGTGTCGATCTCACCTTGATTGTTGACATACTCCACCATAATGAGACAGCTCAGAGGATCTCAGTGAGTAATATTAACTAATTAATCACCGTCTGAGATAAGGTAATTGATGTGCAAAGGTACAATATATTAACTTGTTTGTTACCGTGAAGTTTTAAACTGACTCTTTTAATTAACAATATTCAGCGTGATGATGATAGTAGGGGATAAGTGTTATGACTGATTTGAATGAATGTCAAACAATGGCAGCCAGGCCTGCAACCCAACTGTGGACTTTGCACGGTGTAATTTTAAATTTCTCACCTCTTCATATATATTGTAATGAATGATGATGATATAGTAGTTTCTTTTGTTAGGGATTTTACTCTCCCCGCGTAATACAATCTCAGCAATTCGGAAGCCAACTCATAATCAGCAAGATGAAAAACAACCACAATCAAAAAGAAATAATACCGAGATTTACGTGGTTTGGTCGACTAACTTCGACCTACATCCACGGGGCAACAATATGAGAAATCCACTATGTATCAGGGTGAACTATAAGAGGAACCACTCATCTCTCAATCTCTCAACCTCATATACATAATCAACTCTCATATTCTCTCTAAAACCCACTCCTTACAATCTTTTGAACGGATAAAGACTCCGAAACCTTGCTTCTCGCACAATATTCTTGAGATTTCGCCCTCTGCTAACCCTAGATTACAAGAATATTGGCTCTCTCTCATCTCCTTGGTTTTTCCTCCAATAATAGAAGAATCTATATAGGGAAACCAAAACCCTACCCCTAGCCTAACTTTCTAATTAGAATAAGATACAAACTCCTAATTATGATGAGACCCAATCTCCTAATCATGATAGATCTTTAATCCAATCTAATTCTCATGAAGTTATACAAAGAACCAAAGACACGATCCCAATAATCTCCACCTTAGATTTGATTCCCAAGCCACCTCGAAGATCTACCATTGCCGTTTTGAAACTTTGCACCTCCTGCTACCGTCTTCTATTTCTTTTGTACTTCAATCCGAAGCATATATATGCACTCCTAATTGGAACAATCGTACTCCAATCTATTGATGACTCGACTGTCTTCCAAAAGAGGTCTACCTTTTGGGTGAAGGGTGTCCCATGTGGGTAGAAGATAATGTTAGAATGTTGTTCGTACAATATCTTTTGTTTGAATAACAACAAACTCATATTTGTTACTGATGATTATTTGAGATGATATATGTCAGGTATAAATAGGTATACAAAAGTTACGAGGCAAAACGATACAAAAATCAACATGAATGTTGATTTTAGCTAAAGAACCATCGATGATCATGAGGACAGCATTGATGGTCACAAGAACAATCGATGGATTACAGTGCACAATCAGAAAAAAATAGAAATAGGAGTCAGCACCATTGATGAAGTACATGTAACCATCGATGGTCAGGCTATACCATCGATAGACTACAATGAACATTCGATCAATTCCAGAAATCAGATTTTAAATCATCGATGGATTACATGGTACCATCGATGGACTGCAGGGGACCATCGATGTTCGCGATTCTCCATCGATGGTGATGACGCTGATTGGCAAATTTATTGATTTAATCTCAATTGTCAACCCCTTTCATCTTCAACTTCTATTATGTTTTTGATATCTCTTTCATTTGTTATCAAAGGCCATATAAGATAGAAAGAGATATAACTTGGAGAGGTTCTTGCATTGAGAAAAAGGAAGATTTATTCTAGGGTTTTGAAAGAGAAGTTGATTAGTGTTTTCAATCCCTAGAGTCTTGTCAAACTCTTTCTTGTCGCACTTAGCATCGTTGGATTATCTCAGTGAGGAGGGTTGCCATTTGCGTTCAACATCATCATCGCTTCTTCATCGACCTTCACTTACATCTTCAGAAGAATGATTTGGTTAAAAGGGCAAGATCTTTCTTATTTATGCTTAAATAGTTTGGTTGGTTTGTTCTTTATCTTATTTTTACAGTGTACTCAAGCTGGTGTTAATTGTGGGTTTACGGCATACTTAAGCCGGTGATAATTGAGGGTTGAGAATAGGTAGATCTAGGTGTCTTACTCATCTGTGAGGAGTTAGGTTAGACTACTTATTTTGGATAGATTTCAGGGTGTAGTCTTTATAAACCTATTGAACTGGGTTGTGATTCAGGTAAACTCTGCTCATAGTGAGGAAGCCCCATCGTAAGAAGGAAGAGTGGACGTAGAATTTCTATCCGAATCATTATAAAAATCTTGCATGTTCTCTAGTTTGGTTTTTCATTTTTATTTTGTTATTATTTCTGCTGTAATTTATGTGTTTTAGTGAAAAAACTATAGCAAATATATTCACCTCCTTTACCCCTCCATCTAGGCTTGCATCCCAGTTCCTATCAGAGCCTTGTTACCTATCTTTAGGTATCATAACCTACTGTAGTGATGTCAAGTCTTACCACCACGATGACTTTTTCTGAGGGACATGCAATAAACTGGCCCCCGCTTTTTGATGGGACAAACTACATCTATTGGAAAGCCTGTATGAAAGTCTTTTTGATGCCCACCAATTATGACGTTTGGGAGTGTGTTGAAAATGGCTACAAGGAACCCGCTACTTGTTCGCGGGGAAAGTTGTTGAAATTTCCATTGCTTTGAATTGTTTACGAACTTCAATCGTCTGAAACAAAATTCAAATAAAAAGATAACCTTTTTATAAGGCTTACAATGAAAAAATCAAATCAAAATTACAACTTTGACCCAATTGAACAAACGCGGAATCCGTTTATCGGATCCTTGCTTGCGTGTGTATTTTTGCATGTGACGGGGACTTGTTTTGTCCGTGGACCACCGCGTAATCCCGATCCAAATAGAGATCTAAATACTGGATCTGCGGATCTGGGGTGTTTATTTCACGAAGGAAACGAAACACCGACGGGGATCAATCTCACGAAGGAGACGATCACCGGAGTGGGTGAGATCTACTAGGAGAAATCACACACTGACCCTGAGACTAAGACG
>JBAKGM010000200.1:39169108-39189285 GCA_037177215.1 Asparagus racemosus | reverse complement strand
AAGATAAGGGCATTTTGGGGTTTTTTATTTCTTATTCTCTCTCTATGCTTAGTTGGCATGTAATGATGGCTAAAAAATACCTAAATGCAATATTAACCCTTTATTTTAGGAAAATACAAAAGATAATTTGAGTAACTAGCATTATGGTGAAATGACAACGCATCTAGACCTAGTACAATAGTGAGACAAAATATTATAATAGGTTTTGAAAGATCTCACATTCAATACATACCTATACTATTTACACTATATTTAACAAAAGTCATCCTTTTAGCTTCGATGCCAAAATTTTAAAAATGCCCTCGCACATTAAAAACCAAAAGAAACTCATCTGCACTTGAAAAATAACTAAAATGAGAACACTAGAAATAATCAACGTATATGGGCTCAACCTGCAAAAATCAGTCTACAATGCCCTCATTTGTTGTCCTAGATGCATCACGTGTTGTACCCGAATAGTAGTTAATATAAAGGAAACAGTCTATTTACTAACAAATCACATTAGCTAACAATTAAGAATTGTACAGTTCTTTATAGCAATAGGGTAGAAAGGGTAAATTGATGCGACGTTTTACAACATTTGCTTACTCCAATGTCCCGCTAAATCTTAAAAATGACAATCAAATTGAGCTCAAAAGAGAATTAACTATTTAGTTTGATTAATTATTTTCTATTCTTAATTTTCACCACTAGTCCAAAGAAATATATATAGTGCTCTTTACTAAAGGTGCCAATTGTCATTATTTAATTTCTATAAGGTGACAAGTACTAGAAGCACATGCAAATGCATAATTTGTTATCGTATACGTAAACAGATAGGGTTGGGTGTGAGATAGGTTGAGCCACGGGTTGACCCAGCCTAGCCGACCAAGGGTCACGATCCGGCTCAACCCGTAGTGGGTTGGGCTAGACTTGACAAATGATATACCAGGGTCATGGGCCAGATTGGATCTAGCCCCAGACTCGAGGTTAGAGAAGTAGGCCCAGTCCAGTCGGCCCGTCCCGACCCGCCCCAATCCATGATACATTTTTTTGATTAGACTAACTATTCCTTTAGCCCTTTAAGTCTGCAGCTAGCTGCCAGCAAACCCAAAAGGTCATAGGTCTTTAGCTCGTGGGTCTTTTGGCCCATTAAGAAATAAAACAGCGACCTTCAAGCTCGTTGTTGTCTACTTGGAAGGATTAAAAAGTTTAATACAAGTTTAAAAATAATTTAATACAAATTTAAATTACTCAAAAATAAATTAGAAATAATTTTATAATAATAAATACAAGTTTAATATAATTAAAAAGGTTAAGAAAAAGAAAAAAAGTTGGATAAAAAACCCATGTGCCAGCTCACAATCCACAGGCCATGGGCAGGGTCAGACCCGGCCAGCACGTAAGCGGGTCGTGGGTCGGGCTGGGTCCAGTCCCATACCTGGAATCAGAGAAGTAGGTCCGGCCTACTATGACCCGGCCGAGCCCGGGTCAGGCCCTGCTCAGCCTTAAACTCAACGGGCCGGGTCATGGACCTGAACCGGTCCTGCCCATGCCCACCCCTATAAACAGACAATAGAGTTAACCCAAAAACAATTGCGTTAAAACATAAAATTATTGAAATGCCCATTCCGCTTCTTTTGTTCGAAGAGATACTTGGTGCATAGTAGGAATATACCTAATTAGTTGGCTAGTGTATTAAGGCAAAAGTCTAATTTTAGGATTTTATACTTAGGCTAAATTGTGCAAACCCCCTGAACGTCGGAAAATTTCTAGCAAAGACATTAACTTTATAAATAAGAAAACATACAACTGATCTTTCAAAATTTCACTAAACCTGCTAATCAATTGAATTGTTTTTAGAACGATAAGTTGAATTATAACAAACTACTACTCTAGTGCACTCGATGCATGCATTACATAGTAAAATTGTGCATAAAAATTATTCATAACACCATAATAATCAATACAAACATGAATAGATTTTTTTTTTAAAAAAATATTAGCAAAAGTGATATAAAGTATCTTGCATATATATATTTTTAAAATCTTGACGCAGTGAGGGATAGAATCAAAAGTGTGACTCTTCTTAAATAATAATAATAATAATAATAATAATAATAATAATAGATAAAAATGTATGATGAAAAATTTGAATGACAACTATAAATGTAATTACGGTTAAATTATATAAGGGGCTGTTTGGTAAAAAAAAGGATTAGGATTATGAATTTATTTTATGGATTCTAAATCTATAAAGTTGAGACCCAAATCCGAGTTAATATCTCCGATTTCGAAATCCAGAAAATACACTTCCAAAAGCACATTTATAGATAACCAAATCTATAAATTTTGGTAATCCAAACACTGTAGTAGGATTTAGTTAGATTTCATTATTTATGATTCTGCCCCAGTCAGAACTAAATCCTAATCCTAATCTATAAAATTGACCAACCAAACTGCTCCTGAATGTAACCGCTATTCTTACTAAAATTTTTTTTTTTTTGACACCATCAATGCTAGCTAACAGTGTGGCAAAGAAAAGGCAAAATAATAATAATAATAAAATCACATAGAAAAAGAATTTTTGTCCATCGAGGGATTCAGGCAAAAAAAACTACGATGTCAAACGCGGGGCAAAATAAAACTTATCCTCCAAATTTCGTAAAAGACAAATTTGCCCTTAAGGACCGTTTAAGGACCACCGTACCATAATCTTTAGCGGAAAAAGTATCTAATTTCATCGATTATGACTAAAACAAGGAGATCGAGCCGCATCTTCGGCCACGTTCATTCCTACATCTTCGGACGAAAATGTGGTGGCATTTTCGGTATTATCAGGACTAGTTTGGGCAGTTGTGGAGTGCGACTGTAGGAGTTGTCTCCAGCTCCATGGCGTTAAATCCTGACGTGGGCACCAATCAATCCGCAAATATCTGCTTTGGCTAGCCAGGTCGGATGCGGTCACCACACAGGTGACCTTATTCTTCGTTCTCACCTTGTTTTGTCCTTCCTAAAATGGTAAATTGCAAGAAATTTCATGCAAAGTTCCACGTCAACGAAACTGCTAGTTTTGTAGTGAAGTTTGTTCTTCTAGGCACTGGGACGTGCATTCGCATGTAAAAGTCCAGGTTAATGATAAAAATGTATCGTTTTTAATTTATCTAATAAATAACTTTATTTTTTATTTTCTTCGTTCTAACTTTGAGATCACTATCATTATGTAGTAGAGATGATCCAAATTAGACAGCCCTTAGCTAATCTAAACTCCGACCGGTCCGATGAATATTGTCGAAGGCTCCCATTCACTTTTATGCAATCCAATTCAACTTCAGGGTTTCTAATACCTTGCTGCTTTGTTCCTAAACAACTTTCTTCTATTCTGTACAAATTGTTACATCAGTATTAAGCTTCAACCGTAATCAACAGTTTTATTAACACATAGATGGTGTTTCTTGTTGAATTTTTAGATGATTGCTTTCTTAAAATAAATTATATTGTGTTGATAAAGAGAATTTCTCGTAATTTTCCTTCTTAAAATAAGGCCATAGATTTCAGATCAAATCTTAAAAATTCTACCAATATTTGGAACTATTCAACGACCTTAGAGTTAAAAAAGAATTAAAAAAAGCTTGACCGTGAATAAGTCTTGCTGAAGTTATTTCAGAGTTTCAAAGTCTGATATAGATCTTCTTAATTGTAAGTAGACATTTTTGAAGAGTGTGTATTTTTCTCAGTCATAGTTGTCAATTTTGTCTAAAATAGTTATGATTCATTTCAAATATAACTATTTTATGAAAATATGTTAATTAAGAAATTTTATTTTTTATTTCTTATTTGCAACGCAAGCTCAAAAACTGTAGAAAAGTAGTGTTGGAAACATCATGATTTAGTTTTGTTGGAAACGGGATGCAAACTTTTTTTTTGTTGGGGGGGGGGGGGGGAGTGAATAAGATTGCTCCAAATTTTTCTCATAAATAAAGAATATGCAGCGGAAAATAATATACAAAAAACTAAGAGCAACCAATACATGAACAAACGAGATTTTTATAGTGGTTCAAATCAAAATCCTACATCCACTCTTTCTTCTTGCGAAGGGTCTTCTTCTATATGACAGAAATTATCACTGAATCACAACTCGATTTAGTAAGTTTTACAAATAGGACCCTGAAATTTGTCCGAAACCAATCGAGAAACCCAACTCCTCACAATAACCAAAAGAAACTTATCCCTAGATAGCCACACTCAATTACCCTAGCTTGAGCACGCGAACCCTCAATTAACCCGGCTTGAGTACACCATCAAACTTGTAAGTTTGAAATATGAGACCAACCCTAAAAATAATTAAAGCACAATTGAAAAGATCTTACAGGCCTTTAAATAAATCGCTCTCCAAAATGATGATGTTGAAGATCCGTGAAGAAGCGATGCCGCAAATGAACGCAAAGGGCACTCCTCCTCGCTGAAATAATCTCTTGATGTTGAGTGCGACAAGAATAGATTGAATGAGGCTCAAAGGAATCAAATTTTAACTCTCAATCTCTCACAAACCATAGCATTTGATCTCTCAAACTTAAGCAAATAACCTCTCTATTTCTTGTTGTTAACCCATTCTCCAATCTCTCCTTACATAGACCTTGATTGCATTGGACATAAGTCTTCTAATCAGTGTTGAAATAGGAGATCAAATCTGTTATGACCCCCAAAAAATCCATAATGTTAATCTTCCTAAGAAGCCAACACGTGCCGCTCCTCACCTAATCAAACAAGTTTAGAGCCCAGACGACTCAGGTTGCTCCCACGGTCGAGAACTTTCGAGGCTGACTTGTCCCTTCTTGCCAGGCCGGGTGGACCCTTCTCGCCTGGAGGCGTCCCTTCTCGCCAGACTGAGTCGACCCATCCCGCCAGGAGGCGTCTCTTCTCGTCAGGCTGAGTCAACCCTTCTTGCAGGCCGAGTCGACCCTTCTCGCCAGGAAGCGTCCCTTCTGGCCATGTTGAGTCGACGCTTCTCGCTAAGAGGCGTAACTTCTCGCCAGGCCGAGTCGACCCTTCCCGCTAGGAGGCATCCCTTCTTGCTAGGCCGAGTCATCTCTTCCCGCTAGAAGGCGTCTCTTCTTGCCAGGCCGAGTCATCCCTTCTCGTCAGGCCGAGGTAGGGGACCCTTCTCCCCAGGAGGTGTCCTTTCTCGCCAGACCGAGTTGCCCCTTCTTGCTAGGCCGAGTCGAAAGGCGGTCATCCTCAAGCTTCCCACCAACAGCCAGTCACCATCATATTAAATACATGGTCAGAAATCATTATTACTCTAGCCCCAAAAGTCTTTATGACTCATCAGACTCCCTCAGCACGATGCTTCCTCTGTCACCATCTCATTGATCACAAGGGTGACCCACCCCCATTTGCAGCCGATACTTGTAAAGTAGCTACTGACTAAGCAGTCTACTTGGACTCGGTTGAAATTACAAAAGTACCACTTTGAACCTACTATAAATAGAGGGACTGTCTTCAGCACAAAGGTAATCAATTTTTACCCATTTCGACTGAGAACGTCTTCAGTTCATTAGTTTCTTCTCCACTCTAGCTCAAATACTGACTTGATCGTAGGAGGAACAATTAGAGAACCCAACTCCAGTCCTCTAACATAGTACAGTTTTGCAGAGGGAGGCGCCAATAGTCTATTAGGGGATCAGCTATTAAAGGAGGTCAAGGGACCTCAGCCTTTTCATAATCATCCTCAAAACCCCCTGCTTGATAACTGAACATCAACAAAATCTGTAATCAAATGACTGAGATTGAATCTGAAAATGTGCTAAAACAAGTCCAAACCATTGATGGTTAAACGCGATCATCGATGGTCGATCATCGATGGTCCCCTGTAGTCCATCAATTGTTCAATTTCTAGTTTCTAGAATTCACAGATTATTGACTGTAGTCCATCGATGGTTGAAGCGATCATCGATGGTTGACTATAGTCAATATATGGTTCGATTTCTTATTTCTAAAAAAATATAGATTGTTGATTGTAGTCCATCAATGACCTATGCACCATCAATGGTTGCCTCGTGACCATCAAAGATTAATGGCTGAAATCAATTGTTCATGTTGATTTTTGCATCGTTTTGAGCCGAAACTTTTTTGTAGCTGTTTATTCCTAAAATATATCATCTCACAAACTTATTAGTACCAAATAAGAGTTTGTTATTGATCAAACAAGAGATATTGCATGAAAAATGTTCTCCATGAACGTACTTCTAATAATCTCCCTCTTTTGATAATAACAAAACTCAAAATTTGATATCCGGAAATCAAGAACATGATGAGATATATTCAATTCAATACAAACACATAACATGTATGATATGTAATGTAAGCTCCCCCTTTAAATATGCATACATGAAAAAGAAAACAGGTAATCCAAAAACTCCTTGTTCAAAACCAAAACAGGAAAACTCCCCCTAAAATAAAGCAAGGTTGAAAGACTTGTCATGTTGAAACCACTTGTAAACCAAATATGAAAACTTGTAAAAACTCACAATCAACCACAATCAAACTCAGAAAGTTTCAAATTTTCAAATTTTCCATTTTCTCCCCCTTTTGTTGTTATCAAAAGAAATGCACATCTAGGATATACAAAATATCTGAAAAATCTAAAAAAGATTATCCAGATGTGTAAGGAAGAGAAGTACTTATTAGTTCACAAAAATTCATAGCAAATAGCACTAGAAATTACGTATAGAACTTCAAAACACATGAAATATGATAACAAGTCATATTAAAATTCACATTCAACCTATGAAGATATCAATGAAAAGTTTGTAAAAACAATAGTAAAAGTAATTATATTAGATTATAAAACAAACTCAGATATATCTTCTAGTTTGAGCTTTTTTTCTTGCACAACTTGAATTATCTCAACCTTTATGAAAGGTCCAAAACCTTGATCTATCACCTCAACCATATAGGAATTATTAATAGGAAGAACGATAGTGTTTGGAGGGTAATGTACACCATCTCTAAATATAGAAAATAGCATAAGATGGATACTTTTGAGATATTGTACATTTATATCCACAAGTATGGGTCTTTGACCATCTTTTAACAAACACGCTCAAATTTTTCTATGGATTTCTAAAGTGTGGGTCTTTGACAATCGTTTTCATGAATACACTCTTTTTGCTTGATGTTTTATAGCATATATGTACTTTTGTACATGAAAAGATATATTGGTGATGTATTCAAGGATAAAATTGAGCTCTAAACTTGTTTGATATATCCAAGAATACTTTATGAACAACATATAAAAACCTTTATTCCTACGTTTACAAGACTAAACATGATAAGATTATACTAAGATGTGAAAAGTAATATGAAGAATATCATAAATCATTATCTTTTTCAATCAAATATGTAAAACTTTGTATGCACATATAATAAATATAGATGTGAAAACATATGTAAACCAATATGATAAAATTCATGTCTATATGCCAATAAATAGCCCTATTTGAATATTTCATGTAAAATCATATACATAGGCATGGTCCAAGATTTTTTTAAAAAAAGTTTTTTATAAAAAATAAAAATAAAGAAAAAGGATTTTTTATTTTTATAAATTTTCATAAGAAAACAAAAATAAAGAAAGAGAAATTTTTATTTTGTTTTCAATTTTTCATAAGAAAAAACAAAAAGAAAGAAAAAAGTTTTATTTCATTTTTCAATATATGAAAAGAACCCAAAAATTGAAGAAAATTTAAAAAAATAAAGAAAAATCAAATAAAAATAAAATAATAAGAAAAATCAAATAAAAACAAAAAAAAAATCAGGAACAAATCTAATCTATATGCATACAATAGAACAGATGAGCATGCATAAGGGTACTAACTTTACTGAAAAGCAATGAAAGCAAATAAGATAATACAATCCAAAGTATCTCATGCATCATCTCAATATACAGGTAATAAGTAAGGGTTATAGAATATATCTGAAACTTACCCTTATGAGGAGATAATATAAAATATATATCAATTTTTTTATCTACTCATATCCATGAAGACCGAGGATTAGATTTTGATAATTTGAAGCTGCAAGCAATCATCGTATGCTCCCTCAATCCTCAATCGACCTTCAAACCTACAGAAAGGTAGACAAGTGTGACCTAGGTATCCACATAAGTCCACGTTGGTTAGCAATAAGGCATTTCGGTTTCATATCTATCTGACTGTTTAAATCCTATATCTCATACGATAACTCATCAAAACATATCTAGTTTTTCCACATAATGAGCATATAGAATGATAAGTTCCATTGGTAATAGGATCAAAACAGCTACGATTATTACCTTTTACAAAAGAAGATTGAATTTTTTTTATATTTTTCAGCATATCAATAACCAAGTCCAGTTTTAGCTTTTGCAAATCGTTGATTGGAAATGACCATGTTAAGACCTTTTGATCCCAGTGAAAAATTCTTCACAGCCTCTTCTAAATTACTAATTTTAGACTTTAGTTGTTCATTTTCCAAAACAATTATTGTGCATCGAGTTTTAAACTTAATTTGTTCGGATGACAAATCACAATATAACTTATTTATCTTAGCAACAATTTTTTCTTTTTCAATTTGTTGATTTTCAAGTTGCTTAGATAAACAAGAGATTTATTTTTGTAATTCAGAACATTGTAAACACTCAAAAGAGGTTGGATCAACTGAATTCAAATTTGAAGAGAAAAATTCAACTTTCTTTGACAAAAGTTTATTTTATTTCTTCAAGTTTGTATCCTTCTTTTTAGTTTCTTCATATTTATGGGTAATATTTTCCAAAAGAATTAACATCTTTTTATACGTAGAATAAAGCTCATCATAAGAATGATATACCTCTTCATCCGAATACTCACCATTAGAACCACTTGAGTTACTCTGATTTGAATCTGAAAACAATGCACCTCTTCCCATAAGACATGCATGTGCTCTTTTGTCATCATCGCTCGAACTACTGTCTGAATCCTCCCAAGTAGTCGTTTTGGAACTTTTGCCTTCCCTTTATAGTCCTTTTTATTCAGTGGGCAAATCTTCTTCAAGTGGCCGGGTTTCCTTCATCGAAAATAAATTATTTAAATATCAGAATCACTAGAATTATATTTTTTTTACCTTGCTAGTATAGTGATCCCGTTTGTCTTGTAAGAATTTTTGATTATGCTTCAACTTAAGGAAAGTTTGTAGCCTTTAACAATTTTATCATCCTCGTCTTCAGAAGTCGAGCTTGACTCCATCCTCTTCTTTGATCGGGATTTCTCCTTTTCTGCTCTAAAGGCTAACAACTTCTTCTTCACATCTTCTTCTGAGACATCTTCTCTCTCTTTCAATCAGACTTCATAAGTGATGAGATTGCCTACAAGATCATCAAGAGTAAGTTTAGAAAAATTCTAATTTTTTTAATGCCGTTGCCTTTGGTTCCCAATCCTGAGATAGAGAACGAAGTATTTTTCTACATAGCTCCTTATTGTCGTACTCCTTCCCTAAGGCTTTTGATCTCTTCACGATATCAGTGAATCATGTAAACATCTTCTGAATGCTTTCTGAGGCCTTTATCTCAAAATTCTCAGATTTGCTCACCAACATTGTGAGCTTTACCTTCTTAACCTGCAAAGTTCCTTCATGAGTGACTTCAAATATTTTTTAAATTTCCCGCACAGTAGAATAATTAGAAACACGGTTAAATTCTTCAGCAGTAAGAGAGCAATATAAAACATTCGTGGCTTTTGAATTATAAGAGTGAATTTATTTATGCTGTGGAGTCCACTTAACCTTAGGTAGAACAACTGTAACTCCCTCTACCTCAGTCGTAGATTCCTTATACCCATGTTCTACATTCTGCCAACATCTAAACTAGTGGATGACAGAAAAATTTTCATACGTGCTTTCCAATATGTGTAATTGGTGCCATCGAAAAGCAGTGGTTGGTTGACGGAGTGTCCTTCAGAAAAATCTGAAGTGCTGGTAAGGCTTAACATCTCTACCCTAGGTTGTGATACCTAAAAATGTATAATGATGCTCTGATACCACTTGTTGAAAATTAGATGCAAGCCTAGAAAGGAAGGGTGAATAAGATTGCTACAAATATTTCTGATAAATAAAGAATATGCAATAAAATACGAAAAACTGAGAGCAACCAACATAGGAATACATGAGATATTTATAGTGATTCGGATCAAAATCCTATGTCCACTCTTTCTTCTCGTGAAGGGCCTTCTCCACTGTGACCAGAGTTATCCTTAAAATCACAACCTGATTTAGTAGGCTTTACAAATAGAACCTTGAAATCTACCTGAAACCAGTCGAGATACCCAACTCCTCACAATGACTAGAAAAAACCTACCACTAGCTAGCCACACTCAATTATCCTGGCTTGAGCGTGCCAACCATCAATTAACCGGCTTGAGTACGCCGTGAAAGTCGCAACTTTGAAATATAAGACCAACTCTAAAAATAATTAAAGCACAATTGGAAAGATCTTATAGCCCTTTAAATAAATCTCTCTCCAAATTGATGATGTTGAAGATTCGTGAAGAAGTAATGTTACAGATGAACGCAAAGGGTACTTCTCCTTGCTGAAACGATCTCTCGATGTTGAGTGCAACTAGAAGAAGTTGAACGAGGCCCAGGGAATCAATTTTTGACTCTCAATCTCTCACAAACCCTAGAATTTGATCTCTCAAACTTAAGCAAATATCATCTCTATTTCTTCTTGTTAATCCATTCTCCAATCTCTCCTTAAATAGATCCTGATTGCATTGGAAAGAAGTCTTCTAATCAGCGTTGAAATAGGAGATCAAATCTGTAATCAAACGGCTGAGATTGAATTTGAAAATCTACTAAAACGCGTCCAAACCATCGATGGTTAAATGCGATCATCGATGGTCAATTGTTTAATTTCTGGTTTCTGGAATTCACAGATTGTTGACTGTAGTCCATCGATAGTTGAAGAGATCATCGATGGTTGACTGTAGTCCATGATATTTCGATTTCTCATTTCTAGAAAATACCAATTGTTGACTGTAGTCTATCGATGAACTATGGACCATCAATGGTTACCTCGTGACCATCCAAATGGCTAAAATCAACTGTTCATGTTGATTTTTGCATCGTTTTGAGCTGAAACTTTCGTACCTGTTTATTCCTGAAATATATAATCTCATGAACTTATTAGTACCAAATGAGAGTTTGTTATTGATCAAACAAGATATATTGCACGAACAACGTTCTCCTCGAATAAAGTTTTGACAAGTTTCTCTACGAGGAAAGGACTATCAAACTATATTGAATAACATATTAAATAATAATCCTCAATTCTCAGCAAAGCTCCGAGAGGTTTGATGCCACAACATGTTTGATTGCATGTTATTATAATTCTATAGAATAAAAGAAAAATAACTTATTTAATGAAAAGTTACTATTTCATTCAACAATAAAACTTGCGAGCATGTTTGGAAACCATGGATTAATCCATTTGTGGATTATAAGCTAAAATATTTGCTAAATTTAGTGGATTATAATCTATTCTTAAACTTTACATGCTTGGCAAATAAGTGGATTATACTCTATCATTATTGTCAAAATGATAAAAAAGACTTGGTGATGGGTGAGTAAATAAACGGACTTGGGAATTTGTGAAATCACGGGAGCTAAACTTGTTTGTTACTTGGTCAAACTTCACAAAATATAATCTTATTCTAGCTTATTTTGTGATGAATTATAACTCAAAACAATCCACTTGCAAAACACCCAAAAGAAGGTTACAATCCACAAAAGGTGACTTATAAACCACTTTGACCATTTGACACACATGCTCTAAAACTACATGATATATAAATATAAATATATTTGTTATTCTAACTGCATTAACCAAACACATCTTCATTCATCTACCTACGATAGGACAACTAGCAATTGGATCAATGTAGGAATTCAAGATGGATATCAAAATTATCCATATATCCATCTCTATCTTCTCCCATTAATTAAGCAAATCCAAACGTCATGCTTAATCAAAGCTTACCAAAGATAAGGGACACTCCTCGTAATTCCGTGGCAAATCTATGCCCATTTCCAACTTTTCTCTTTTATATAATCACACACAATATCTACATAATAATTTACTAATAATCCCATTTTAATTAAATAATTAAATAATTAGCGCTGTCCCCCCTCTCTTATTTCTCTCCGCTGGTCTCTCCCCTCCCTTTGTTTCGACTACAAAATCTCTCCTCAGACATAGGGGGAAAAAAAAAAGTTGGGAGGGAAAAAAAATCTGCATCAAGATTCGTGCACGATGGAGAAGGAGAAGGGGGTGAGGCTCTTCGGGGTTCGGATCGAGGCGTCGCCGGCGGCGGTGGAGGCGGAGGAGGAGGTTATGAGGAAGAGCTACAGTACTGGGAACCTGGCGTCGTGCACGGCGGCGGGCCGGAGCTCCGATCACGTCGCCGGCGATCATGGGTACTTGTCCGATGGCGGCCTCGTGCTCGAGAACTCGATGTCGAAGGCTCGGCAGGAGAGGAAAAGAGGTAACTTTGATTCATGGGTTTTGTTATTTTGTTCAAAGTTTTTTTTTCCTTTTCAAAAGTTTAGTTATTTGGGGATATTGAATGAATTTGATTCATGGGTTTGATTAATATTTCATAACATAGCTTGGCTTCTTCCTATTAAAAATCCCTTTTTATTTCCTACAAAACGTGTCTCATATATTTGTGAGTTTTGGTTGTTTATGTGTTTAGGTTTCCTATATATTTTTTATTTTCAATTCTGGTTTGAGAAACAATAAGACTAATCAGAAGCACTCATTATCAGAGAAATGCTTTATTTGTTCACATTCAGGATGGATACATGCATCGTTTTGTTATGAAATGCATCACATATATTTGTATGGATCGCGCATTTTCGTTAATATCGTATTGTCTACTTAGCGAAGCCAAAAATGACACTGAGCAACAACAATTACTAAAGACCGATTTTAATTTGATAAACTTTCATGTTGTGCATCATTCAGGGGTGCCATGGACGGAGGAAGAACACAGAACATTTCTAGCCGGCCTTGAAAAGCTCGGTAAAGGAGACTGGAGAGGGATTTCGAAGAACTTTGTGACTACAAGAACTCCAACTCAAGTTGCCAGTCATGCACAAAAATACTTCCTTAGAAAAAGTAATCCAAACAAGAAGAGGAGGAGGTCAAGCCTCTTCGATGTCGGAATCAACGATAATGTAACCCTTCTGCTCACTCATTTACCCTTGTTTTCATTTAACCGTTCGATCATAACAAAACTGCTATGTTTACAGGCTATCCCAAAGAAAGTTGATGTATTTAGTAAAGGAACTAATCGTCAATCCAAGGACAATCACTTGGTAAATTCATACCTGAAATGAAAAAAAATTAGCGAAAGATATGCAATATCGTTGGTTCTACATCGTGAACTCGCTAAAATTATCTAATTGCCTCAAATCGCAGGCTAATTCGCCATCTCCCATTGCTGCACCGGTATTGTTACCTCGAGTCACTGAGCACGTGGTAATCTAGTTAACCATATAAGATTGTCATTGATATCCTCGTTGTTCAATTTAAATCAATATTGAACGGTCATTTGCTAATGTTCTTGAGCTTAAGCAGGGTGCGAACTCCAGGGATCAAGCGAGCTCAAAGTTTGGGCAAGATTCCCTTCAGCTCTCATTAGCAAATTCTCCTTCAGTAGATAACAGTGATCTTGAGCTCAGAATTTCCCCGCCTCAGTCTAATCTTCTAGCAGGAGCAATCAGGGTTATCTAAAATTTTTATTTGTGTTATTCATATTATTATACAAGTTTATGTATCTCAAACATGTTTAGTAATAAACTTATGCCTTCTAATGAAGGGTATTGGTCTTGTTGAGCTCAAGAGAGCATAGTCAAGTGCTTGCTTGTGTATCTATCATAACATTATCTCTTCACGAGCTAAGTTGGGACAATAATGGAGTAAGAGGATAGAAGTCTCTGTCCTGTGATAAACTTTCTATTGGTCCAGTTGTTCGTATTAATATATAAAACTATAATCCTTAACTCTAACGGCAGTTCTGGAGAAAATACTTTAATATGACGTCAATTTAAACATCTAGAAACATGTTAGAGTATAAAATTATAACAACGCGCCTTTGGAATTCTGACAAGTAGGATGATGTTTGAGTGGCTATCGTATCTCTTGGTTTTTGTTGGTTTCTTGGTTGTCGTCTTTGCTTTTGCTAGAGGATGACAATGTAGATAGATTGGGTGAAGGAATGTGACCTTTGTGGTCCATTGTTTGGATTAAAGATCTGTGAGCTGGTGAGATTATTACACAGTGCAGGTGAAGGCTAAAATGTGGGGGAAGGGGAAGCCACCTCTTGCCCCTAACTTCTGGAGCGATAGCTACATGAATGACTAACAAAAAATTGTCCTCATGTGAGCCTCAGCTTTGTTCAGAGTATCTTGATCCAAAGTTAAAAAAGTTTGCCCTTCCTCCACTTCCTTTGAATCTTTGATAGTTTGGAAAGGTTTGATCCACGTGGGTATTTTGTGAGTGGGTGAGAACAATGTGATGCTTTTGGAAATGCATTGCTGTGACTGGCGAAGGAAGTGAAAAGGATTGGTTTTAGCCTTTCTGTGTCCCTCAAGACAAGAGTAATATTATCCTAATTAGGTTCTTATTTGGATACTATGCTTATACTACAATACATAAAAATTTGAGGCCTTCCGTATGGAAAATCACAAGTGTGTAAAGATTCTGTATTTCACGTTTGTAGTAAAATAATTAAAAAAAGAAAAGGAGGGAAAATATCTTACATACAACCATATTGATATGAAGAAAAATTGTACATAAGGTACTCTATAAAAAACCTTATGGTGAGAAAGAAGTAGAAACATCATCTATCATGAAACTTGGTGCACACATTATTATTAGTTATCGATAATATCAGACAGTCTATGAGTATAAACTGTGCTCATAGACAATCTATTTGTAAACTAGCTGATAATGATATATGTATTGAGATTTATAATTAGCCATATGTCTTCACCCTTCATCTCCCTCATATGATTTTGTATAGAGGTCCCTCTCTTTTTTTTGTTTGTCTTTGTTTTAGTTTTTTCCCCTGCACATTGGTATCAGCTGACTCATGCTCTCTAGGCCTGCTCAAGTTTTCGGTAGTTCCTGAGTCATCTTCGAAATGTCTCATCTGCTTCTCAAGCCAGACATAAAGAAATATTTTTTTGTAGACTAGGGAAATGAATCTGTGAAAGCCAGTCGATACCATGCAAAGTCAAATCCCAGGTCAAATCATGGATTTTATTAATTTAGCTTATCTTTCGGGCCACTCAAGCAAAAATAATTATGATATCAAGTTATGTGATTTTTCTTACGTCATCCACATAAATCCACATAATCAAGAAAATAAACTCCAAACGTGTATCTTATAATGACTTGAAATATGCTCTTTCTTCTTCGTTTTCTTCTGCATTTTTTTCTTCTTGCATTTCACTGAATATATCTTTTGTTCTTCTACTCGAACTGTAGTGGCGTTTTTAGATTCTATAATATTCATTTGATTTCAAGTGAGTTGGGTGAACAAAGCAAATTGAGATAATTGTCATTTTGAGATGGTATTTCCATTAAATATAAGGTTGATGTCTAATTGGCCTTATTTTACCCCAGCCAATGTCAAGATTTGTTAGAAATAAGGTTATTTGCACTCTAAATCCCAACGTTTCGCCCATTACTTAAATTTGACTGAAGTTTTATTTTGATTATCTAATATTCTACACTTTTCAAATTGGCATTAATTTGACAACCGGATACCCAAACGTCCTTTCTTTCTCCCTCAGTACTTTCCAAGAACTTGGAGAACTAAATTTTGGTCAAAATTTTTGTTTCTTATTTACTTCATTGTGTTGAGATTCTTGGACAAAATTACCGCCTACTTCTGTTTGCATTTTTTGGTTCAAACTGACAAAATAGAACCTCATGATATAGAATGGAAAAAAGGGAAAAATTTTAGGGTATCAAAGTGCTAACAAACCTTAGAAATATTCGACAGATATTTAATTACAAGGGAGTCTAATATAGAAAAGAGAAAAAGCATTGGACTAATTTGAAACAATGAGCATGGCTTAGTTCTTTGATAACTACACTACGACTCATATATTATTTCTACATTATAAGAGAGAAAAGTGTATGTCCATTCTTTTCGGCTTTTGTTTTTTAAATTAATGACTCATTGACGGATCCCACACTTTTCTCTTTTTGTTTCTTTATTTGTGATTTTTCATTACCCAATCTCGTGATTATTGTTGTGAATTCATGAGCGATGTTTTAAATCAAATCCCAACTTTCAACATCTATGAATGGCTTCCAAGGCTCACGTTCGAACAAAATTTTTTGGTATTGACTATTTGAAATAATATGACGAGTCGTGAGTATTCAAAAAAAATGTGCAAACTGTTAAAAATGTCTAATCTCTTTTCCCCCAATGGAATCTTACTGTTGTTAGGATGTGGCGATTATGCCATCACTCACCCATCATGCCCCCATCATTATGTTTGTTAAGATTCAATAACAGAATCAATTGCTCCCCTTACAATATATTTGATATGCAGGATAATAAAGCTAAAAAATAAGACTTTTTTAAAGTGCCATGATCATGTACGAAAGCACTCCAATTGAAAAGATTATCATATTTGTCGAATGGCTTTTGTGGAGTGGAGAAGGAATTATCATAACAAAGGGATTACGGTTTTAATTTTGGGTAATATATACAAGTAATAAGCCCGTGCTCACACAGATTGTTTTGACTTCTTTAGTTTATAAATATCGGTTTATACACCCTTCAAATACATTAGCTACCCTAGTGTAATAACAATGATGACTGATTATTAATATTAATATTATTATTACTATTATTTGTAGACTATAACTTACAAATCATCTATAAATTAATACATTAAGTGCTTACGAAGGAAGAGACAATGAGTAACTCTTTTTGCTAGGTTATGAGAAGAAGAGAATAGAGTTTTCTCTTATTAGTTAAAGTAGATGGTTTGAGTTTTCTAGACTATGAGAAGAAGAGAATAGAGTTTTCTATATCTTTTTGCTAGGTTATGAGAAAAAGAGAATAGAGTTTTCTCTTAGTTAAAGGTGATGGTTTGAGTGGTAGAAATTTTTTAAATCTTAAGTTTGAAATTCAAAATTAGATAGCTAGCTTAACCATCAATCTCCTTACAAATATAAATAAAAATTTATAACTTTTAAAAACTAAAAAATGACTAGTATTTCAACGTCCCGATATTTCAATCAGTACTCATATGTGGTTCACCAGAGAATGAGACACGAATATGATTAGGACTTTCCTCTAACCCCCAAAATGTGTTGTAGGATGTTCCGCCATCCCCTAGTATTAAGGACAAAGAACTTTCCATGACCATTATACCCTCCCATCTCACACATTCCCTACACTAATGTATTATAATATTATAATATAATATGTTAAATTAGGTGGTCATTTGTAATTTTAGGATTTTTTGGGGTGTTGTTTGTAAAGTTTTGAGTGTTATTTAAAATTTTTAAAACTTTCAAGAGGGTGGTTGTAAAGTTTTCAAGGAGCTATTTTGTAAAATTTTTGTGGGGTTATTTGTAAGTAACAAAAATTTTAGGGGGGTTTTCGTAAATTTTTCAAGGGTGTTTATAATTTTGGAAACTTTCAAGGCATTGTTTGTGAAATTTTAAGGCATTATAACTAATATTTTATAATATTCAGCACGACATTTGTTGCTTTTGTAGAGACTCGTCTTTTGCCTCAACTAATGGAAAAAAAAAGAATATCAAAATTCTAATAACTGAAATAATCAATCAAGGTTTCAATATAGCAAATTAATAATCTTAATTGGGAATGGGAGTTACAAAATTCCAAGTGGTTTTGAAAACCCTATATATAATGATTGAATCCTTCATAGCCTCATACACAAAAACGAAAAGAAAAAGAAGGTGAGAAAATTCGAGATTAAAAAGAGGGGGGAAAGAACGAGGAAGAGCAGAGCTCCAAAATGGTCAGCTATTTTTAACCTTAGTTATGAATGATTATAGATTAGAGAAGACAAGAAAGAAAAGTATATTTTTATGACCACCGGCATTGTCTCCCGCGAAGTTCGGTGACCTCCGGTCATTCTGAGGGAAGATCAATGTTGGCAGTGGCCACCTTAGCCATCGAACCTACCCAAAACTTTTGGGTTTAGCTAAAAAAAAAAAGAAACAGAATGGATCAGATTAGAGGAAGAAGAAGTGGAATTTTTCCATATAAACCTTTAGTTTATATATGTTTATTTTTAAGTCCAACTTTTAAGGCATGTCCATGTTGAGAACTAAATTGATGGAAAAAATTATTCTTTAGGTCTTAGCTTAGAAAAGTTTATAGCTTCATCCAAACATTTGTTTCAAGATTAAAGAGAGAAACAAATTTTAGAAAAACACCTAGAAACTAGAAATATTAGTTTTATACCCAAATTAGTTTGAGTTTGGAATCATTAGTATTAGAAATTTATATGCTTGTATGCTTTAGGTTTGATCAAGGAGTAGGTTCTTGGAGTACGGTTCTCTAAAGTGTTGTTAGATTTTCCAAAGGTGAGTAGATTTCTTTTCATTAGTTATTTTTTAATTATATTTGATATAAAAATAATCTATCATATGTTATCTTAAATATTATTATTATTTTAGTAAAGAGAAATTATTGGATTAGACACGATATTTATGTTTCACTTATAGAAAATGGATAAAAGAATTTGATATTGTGTATTTATTTATCTTCAACAAGATAAATATTATTCTAACATGAAAATTATTGAAAGCATGTTATCTAATATATTTTAAAGTTACTGTTCATATGACATCTATTTTACATTTCACAAATATAATTTAATAGAATAGATTCATGAATATTCTATTTTCATGAAAAATATATGAGAAAGTCTACAAAAGTGTTAAAGCATTTTATATGGCTTTACGCACAAGTGAATTTTACAAGTGATATTTTGAGTGAACAGAAAATATTTTTAATCTTTAAAAAAATCCTTAGAAGTCCACTATGGAGTGAAGAAATTCGTTTAAGTCTACCATATGGAATTGAATGTACCGACTAGTATTAAAGTGGACTTTTTCATAAAAGTGAAGTGGCCTTGAGCAACCAATGGTAGTGCTAGGTGCATTTTGTCCCTGGGTTGATCTATAGTGATTCGATACGCATGCCCACACTATTGGACTATAATTTTCGTAGCTTTAATGCCATAATTGAGGAAGTTTTGTAAAGTATGATTTTATAGTTTAAAAGTATTAAGTTTTGCAAAGTATGATTTTATAGTTTAAAAGTATTTAGTACTCATTCATATTGTTTCTTAAATTTAATGAAAGTTCTTTTATGACAATGCCACATGCTATTCTTGAAAATTTCTCTTATTCGAAATATTATACGTTTCTCAATCGTTCTTTTTGACAATAGCCTATTTGAATTTAGTATTGGTAAGTGTAGGCTGTCTAAAATTTACTACAGATAGTTAACCCTCATCAAGTACGAACAGTGAAAGTCATGACGTAATGACTATCAGGGATTTTCTATAACAACTAATGAAGGATACAAGATGACAGCCTTCATGATGACCAAGAGAAATTCTGATTTCAACAGCCTTCACAAGTATTAACAGGAGTTACAATCAACGACCCCTACATTTCAGGAAAAACATGATAAAGATTACAAGATGATGATCTTCAAAAATAGATCACAAATTGATGATCTATTTGATTAAAACGTAGGGCTCACCCTCGCGTTTTATACTTCAAAATGCATGGCTCACCATTGCGTTTCCAGTTCAAGACGCAAAGGTCATAGTCACGTTTTCTAGTTCAAAACGCGTGGCTTACCACTGCGTTTTCTAATTCAATGCGCAGAGGTCACAGCTGCGTCTCCAAGTTTAAGACGCGGAGTGCACCATCGCGTCTCCAATGTTCAAGGCTCGGAGTTCACCTCTGCATTCTAAGACAAAACGCAGAGTTCATCTTTACGTTTTAAGCCAAGACGCGGAGCTCACCTCTGTGTTCTTAAGTTGAAATGTAGAGGTCATTACCCAGAACGCAGAACTCGTCTGAACGCAGATCTCATGTTAGACTC
>JBAKGM010000200.1:39133303-39149018 GCA_037177215.1 Asparagus racemosus | reverse complement strand
GACTCCATTGGCTCCACACTTTAGGCTTTCTGGTAAACAATCTCCCACTACAGCGGAAGAGAAGGCGCATATGGAGCATGTTCCCTATGCTAGTGCAGTTGGCAACTTAATGTACGCAATGGTGTGTACACGCCCAGATATTTCACAGGCGGTTAGTGTGGTCAGTAGATTCATGGTGAATCTGGGAAAAGCACACTGAGAAGCAGTGAAGTGGGTCATGAGATACTTAAAGGGTACTGTTGATACGAGTCTATGTTTTGGTGGAGAAGCATGTCAGATTAATGGGTTTGTGGACTCTAATTATGTAGGCGGTCTAGATAGACGGCGATCGACTACTGGTTATGTATTCAGGATACATGAGGCTCCGGTTAGTTGGCGATCGATGCTACAAGCTACAGTGACACTTTTTACTAAAGAGGCTAAATAGATGGCAATGGCAAAGGGAGTGAAGGAAGCATTGTGGTTGAGGGGTCTTCTAGATGATTTAGGAATTGAGTAGGAGAACATGAACTTGTGGTGCGATAGTCAAAGTGCAATTTACTTAGCGAAGAATCAAGTTTATCATGCTCGTATCAAGTATATCGATGTCAGGTTTCATTTCGTGCGAGATGTTATAGAGGAAGGTGATGTTTTTCTCATGAAGGTCCACACTAATGAGGATCTCGCAGACATGTTAACCACGGTGGTCACAAGTAGCAAGTTTAAGTATTGCTTGGACTTGCTTCATATCAGCCTGTATTGATCTGCTCAAGAGGGCATGGCCCTTCGGGGCGATGATATGGTGAGGTGAAGATTATATGGAGAATTACAGAAATACGATTAGTTTGATCCCGGTCAGAGGGTACGTAGGCAAATATGGCATAATGGTGCAGCTGGATTGGCCTGGTTTGGATGATGGAGATCTCTCTCATAATGTTCGTGATGTTCTTCTGATGTTCGTCTGACATTTGAGATTTATCACATGATGTACGGGGTGGAGAATTGTGAACGGGGGAACATTCCCACGTGAGTGGAGGCCACCCACGTGGGAATGTCTTGTGCAACATAGAGTCCCCCCCCCGACCGCTTTTCACCTGCGCGACAGCGAAAAAAAAGAAAAAAATAATGAAAAAAATAAGGAAGTTTATTATGTTCTTTCCTATAAGTAGGTTTTCAAAAAACTAGGGTTTGAGGAGTGAAAAAAAGGTGAAAAAGAGAGAGAGGAAAAGAAGAAAAATAGGGTTTCCTTTAGCGGTGGCTAGAGAGAGATTTTATAAAAGAGAGGTCAATTTTTTGAGTAAAACTTAAATCTTTATTTTGGGACGAGTTTTTGAATTGTACAAGTCGTCGGTGTTCTTCTTTATAGTAGAATCTCCCCTCACCCCTCCCGTGGACGTAGGCAAGTTTACCGAACCACGTAAATCTCGTGTCTTTGGTGTTTATTATGTATTGGCTATAGTTTGTAAGTTCTCTGATCTACAAGATCCACCCTCAAAATTAAGCTTGGTCTTAATCTCAGGGTTCGTGCGTGACTTCGCATGGTCGATTCACCCACTCCGGCGATTATCTTCTTCGTGAGCTAATCCCCACCGGCGATTATTTCCTTCGTGAATATAATCAGGAACTTCTCTCAGGTGATATCGCTTTCGCGCCGTGTGGGCGTGACTCTGCGCCCAACAGTTTTGAATAAAATAGCGGTGATGATGATCAAAATAGATCAAATTTGATCATAGAAAGATTACATCAAATTACTTTTTGGGTGGATTCATGGACGCAGAGGAGAGCAAATCTCTAGTGAGCAAGATGATTGCGACGGTGGACATGACAGGAGCAAAATTAGATTACTATGTCGAAATTTTTGAGAGATTTTATCTTTTTAAGTGAGGTTTTTGATTGAATTGACATAAGAGTAGAGGGATTAAGGGCTCGTTTAGTATGTGGTTAAAGAAATCAGGATTAAACTTAAACACAGTTCTTTATTACCCTAAAAAAATTAACGGGGAAACATTCTTATGATTGGTATAAACTTTCAATAAGAATAAAACTTAACCTCAAATAGATATCTCTACTCTCAAACCAAAATTGTCAACCTCAAATAGATATCTCTACTCTCAAACCAAAATTGTCAAAAAATTTACGAAAACACCCTCATAATTCATAGCACACAAAACACCCTAAAATTTAATACCTTATGATCAGCCCCCTTAAAACTTTTAGGATTTACAGAAAACACCCTAAAACTTTTTAAAATTTACAAAAAACCTAAAATTTGCAAAACAAATACAGTACACAGAAAATCTAAGAATTACAAACAACTTCCTAATTATTTTTACATTTTCTAAAAACACCCTAAAACTCTTAAAAGTTGCAAAAAACACCCTCAAAAATTTAAAACTTACGAAAAAACTTCAAACCTACATATAGTAAATTGAAAATTAGGATTACAAATAGCCCCTCTAAATTTTTGAAATTTGTAGAAAACACACCAAAACTTTCAAAAGTTGCAAAAAATAGCTTCTAAGTTTGAAATTTACAAAACATACCATGAGAATTTTAAACCTACAACTATTATGCTGAAAATATAGGAATTACAAGTAGCCTCGTAAAAATTTTTGACTTTGCAGAAAACCCCTAAAAGTTAAAAAAATTGCTAAAAACTACCTCAAAATTTGAAATTACAAGAAAACACCTCCCTGTAATTTTTTTATCTTTCCATGTTGTTTCTTGCAAATGTCAAAATTTTGAGTGCGTTTTGTTTAAACTTTTAAAAGTTTCAGGGTGTTTTGTTTTCAAATTCCAATATTTTCAAGTGGCTGTTTGTAATCCTAGATTTTGAAATCACTGTTTTTAGGTTAAAAATTTTCAAGGAGTTTCTAGAAAATTTGCATTTAGGGTTTTTTTGTAACTTTGAAAGTTTTAGGCTATTTTTTGCAAATAAAAAATTATAGCGCGTTATTTGTAATTCTTTGATTTTTCAGTATGCGATTCTTGGTTTGATATTTTAAGGCTCTTTTTGCAAAGTTAGAATTTTTGAGGGTTTTTTTGTATGTCTTAAAAGTTTTAGGGTTTTTTCTACAAATCTAAAAAAATTTTTGGGGATATTTTTAATTCTAAGATTTTCAATGTACTATTTGTAGATTTGAAATATTTATAAATATTTTGAATTTTGAATTTTTAAGGGTGTTTATTGATACTTTACAAGTTTAGGGTGGTTTTGCAAATTCTAAAATTTGAAATTCTCAAGCTTTTCGTGCAAGTTTTTAATTTTTGAGGCTTTTTTGCCAAATTTTAAAAGTTTATGGTGATTTTTTGCCAAATTTAAAAGTTTGGGTCATACAACCAAGGTTCCTTGCAAATTGAAAAAAACAGAAAGAAAGAAAGGAAGAAAGAAAGAAGAGAAAGTTACATCGAACTATTAACAACATTGCTTAACATTCTCACTCATTTGCGAAATTGCCAACACTATAAATCGTCATGTGATAGAAATTGAAAATTTTATGTTACTATGATCCATTAGTTGTTTTCACAAAATCATCATTTTAACTATCTATAGACCGATAATTCTCCTTATACGCAACAAAAGATACTTTAGGTAATAGTGGTTTCACATTAAAAAGAGCCTATTTGGCAACTTCACTCCTATTGTGCTTCGTGTGGAAGAAGAATTCAATTTGCCTGCAGCAAATATTTAAGCATATTTGCACATACGGGAATCTTTGATAGCATCAATATCTTTCTGCAAGAAATTAACTACATCTAATTAGATGGACATGTATTAGTTTCAGTGTGTGGCATCAGAAATGACTTCATCATATAATTTTCATACTACACAAGCCACACTCCTACACATCAAAGATATCTTAAGAGTTTATTGTTTGCCAATATGTGTAAATTAGAATTGAACTTTGCGGAGAACATCACCTTCTTCCTCTTCTCCAATTGGCAAAGCAAACAACTCATTTTTAGTCTACCTAAGTATAAAAGGTTATCTACCTAAAATAAAATTATATGCAATATATTTTTTTTCTCAAAATGACAAAATTTTTGGACTAAATTAAAATTGAATTGACCAACGATCTAACCGCCAATCCAATATCACAGTCAATCGAACTCAACCTGATACCATAAATCCCTTCAATCTTCCGTCAAGTCAGCCAAAAACCTAACTGAAACAATAAAATCTGTCACAAATTAATTTCAACATACCAAGAGATCCTTCTCACTAAGTTAAAATTCCTGTAAGGACCCGAACCCCTATAGTCAGAGAATGTTGCGTCCATCGTCGCAATCATCTTGCCCAGTATATATAAATCCGCTCTCCTTTTCATCCATGAACTTATTCTGACTATGAACAGATAGAACATTCCTATGATAAAATTTGACATATTGCTTATTGCTTCTGATTAGTCTCATTATTTCTCATAGAAGAATTGAATGTAAGCTAATTAGTAGAAAACTTGTATTGACGGAAATACACAATATATAAGGAAATAAACATATAAACAAGAAAAATTACAACTTACAAATATATGCGATACATACGATAACAAAAAGATGCGTACATCATCCTGAACGAGAACAAATAAAGCATTTCTCTACTCAAGGTAGATGTTGTGATAATTGCTATTGATCCGTGTCACTGTTTCTCAGGGAAGAATTACAGTCGAAGCTAAATGCAACCCATAGGGGCATAAACATATGAACACAAATTACAAATAAATGTTATACATTCCAAAAAGAAAGATGCACGCATTCTTGGATTTTTGTTAAAAAGGCAACAATTACTTGATAAGAATAGTATAAGCAAAAAGAAGCATATAGATGCAGATATTTGATAAGAATTATAAATCAAATAAAAAAAATAGATTTATTACGATGAGAAAAGGAGAAACTAATAAAGGGAGATACAACGTTGGTGATGAATTAATCAAACCAGGAATTAGATTCATTCAATAATCCCCCAACAAATCAAATTTTTATCAAATCAGTACTATTAGCCAAAATAAATATATCAAACCCATTAATGGTAACTTTTAACAGAATAATCCTGCGCTCAACGTTAACAAACTAACTAAACCCATAAAAATAATGCTAACAAAGATTATTTATACAAACTAACAATTTAAATAAATTCCGTATAAAACAAGATTATCAATCGCTACATTAACAATCAAACGATTTAAAAATTCACATACCTAATTAACGGTAAAGATAGAACTAGAACTCTTAAATCATGACTAATTTCTTGATGTTTATAATAAAAAAATAAAGATGTTGTTATTCTGTCCTCTTAAATTACTTCCATTATTATAGGAACTCGTAATCATAATTATGAGAAGTAAAGAGTCCTTCCTTTCTAAATGTAGGAAGATCAGTAAATTCCTTATATAAATCCAACCCTCGGCCTCCTTCTCAAAACCCGGCCTCAAATTATAATCAAAACCTGTCCAGAAGAGAGAGAGAGAGAGAGAGAGAGAGAGAGAGAGAGAGAGAGACAACCACCGTAGCAATGTTGTGCAGTTCTCTCTCCAGAGATTATTTCGGAATTGACGAAAAGTCCCTAAAAAAACAACCGTCAATGTTGTCGAGTGATGATCATTGCCGACTTGACAACAACCTCGAAAAGTTTGTCAGAAAACAACCGTCTAAAAGGTTGTGGAGTGATCTCTTCAAGACTCCTCGCAGATTTGACGATGCTCATGATTGGTCGATAATGCTCGTTGAAATCTTGGAGCAGATCTCCGATCGCCTGCCTCTCCTCGACTTAGTAGGATTTCGTAGCGTCTGCAAACAATGGCGATCATCCATGGCTCATCCTCTATGATCTAGAAAAGAACAAAACAGGTGTTCCTAAATGCTACGTCTACAGTCAATATCGTCCACAGTGTTGCGCGTTTAAGTTGTACGATCTGGAGGGCGCCACCGCGATCGAATCCAAGTTTGATTGGTTTCTTGCTCATCACGGCCAGTTCTTCTTCCTCTACAATCCACTTACGTTTGTCAAAATCAACCTCCCAAAACTCAATATGGTCAAGAGTGACTATTCTTGTACTTTCACGTATCTCCCAACAAGCCGAGAGTGCACCATATTTATTGTAAGTCGAAAGCCTGATTCGTCTTTGATCTTGAGCATGTGTCGTGTTGGTGATAAAAACTGGAACACACGGTCGATATCCGATATAAGAAGCGATGAGATTGGCAGGAGTATGGTAGTGTCGACTTGCAACGACACCAGTAAGAACTTATGCGGTGATTTATGCCCGTCTGCGAACGACAGGATACTAATTTACGACCTGGAGAAAAAAAATGCAATGTGGTGTAAACTTATAAAAAAGAAGAAAGGGGTTGTCTTTGACCATGTGAGGGTAGAGAGGATGACCGCGTATGAAGTTGAAGCTGACGAGCTGAGAACAAAAATAAAAGAGATGAGACTGAAGCACGAGAAAGAATGGTGGCAGAGATCAGGAGGAAGAGATATCAAAATCACATTTAGAAATATGCTTCCGGGGACATTACCGATCGGGCCCTCTCATCCTTCTGGTGAAGGAATCGAGTTTGAGATGGTAAATGCTAGCTTTGTAGAACCAAAATCTACTGAAATATTCTTCAAATTGTCGTGGGATTAATCTAGTTGTTTGCTCTCTGGGTTTTATAGTTTTCTCTATTCAAGATTCTCATTGAACTTCTATATATGTAGCAAATATTTTGCCCTTTCTCACACGGGTGAGTCTTACATGTAGAATAAGAAATATACAGCGGGTAGCAAAAACTAAAACCGCATCGTTAACTTGGAAAGGTAGAAGTCTGATTTTTTTTATCTGATATTTGGTCTCTCGAGGTTTCATCTTTGATCACATATATATGTGTTTCTAAATTGTATTAAACGGAAAATTTTTTTAAACTGCTACTTCTCTTTTCTTTTCTTTTTATATATACTCTATTTTGATAGGCATGGGCATACAAATAGGTCATACCAATGACTTATAGCATATGAATTATAAGAAATTAGATAATCTAAATTGGAGTTTTTTTTTCTAATAGCTTGAAACTCAAAAGAAATTCAAAATAAGGAAGTGGATGACTTTTATTTTTAAAATTAAAATTTAGAGTTAAATAGTTTAACTGCCAATCTCTTCTTTACAATATTCCTCTTTATATATAATATTCTAAGATAAAAAGAGAAAAAAATTTTGGCTTGTCGAATGAGTACATGGATCTCTTTTATTTCACACCATCAAACTCTCCTTTGTAATATCTCTCTTCTTTATAATATTTAAAAAAATAAAAAAGGATATAAAAAGTCGGCGCTCTATGTGATTATAACACCAAAAATATCTCTTCGATGTAGTAAACGCAGATATTTTGCTAGCTTGCAAGGTCATCTTATATTGACATTTTATTATCAACACTTTTGATATTTGGTATGAAGTAAATAGTCTATTGAGTTAAACCATGTAACATGAAGCAATCAAATAAAATATTGCAGTTAGATAAGATATAAGGCTTTCACATATTGATTTAATCTAAAAAAATATCATACTTAAACCTCAATCTTGTGATGCTTGCATTAGAATTTTAACTTAAGAAAAGTATCTGTGGTTTTAAAATATCCATATAATATCTTAAGAATCCAAATTATTCTTAGATAATCTTAGAAACCCATTAGAATTTCAATACAATTATTAGAAAATATCAGACAAAGCAGGAAAAATTTGAAATAAATTTTTTTGGATCATAATGAATATTTTTTAATAGGACGGTTTTTAAGTTTATAAATCTTTACATATTATATTTTTTATGGTGTCTTGTGTTCGATTAATATTTTAAAGAGAGATAAGGGTGAACCAAAGACCCCTCTCTATAAAACTCAGTAAAGACGTACTACTATATCAATAAGTAACTAAAAATTAGACGCGAGTATAATTTTGCATATCTGATTTTAAGGTTAATTTTAGAAGAACCTACTCAATTATAATGGATGTTTTAAGGTTTCTCGTAATTTATCATATTTTACATATATTAACTTAAATGCTAGCTATTTTCACCGAACTGTAGATATAGAAATTTAGTTTAAAATCTACTTTTGACAAAGAAATAAGCTCCAAGGACCCACACGTCTAATTAGTCAGCAAGTAATAGAGACCATTCGTATATGGCGTCAAGTCAAGCCATAAATGGCTACTAGGAAAAAGGATATGTTCAATATCTAATAACATTTTAGATTTTAAATCAGATTAAGTTTTACCATGTTTAAAGACGCATTCAGCTTTTTTTTTTTTGGCTAGTCAGTAACTAAAACATTTTGCCCTTCCAGAGTCTACTGTGATATTCATTCTCCAAATTACACTGCGCTTTCAAATTAAAAAATAAATAAATAAAGGAAGAAGAAGAAAAATATGTATACACTAGACCTGGGCTTATTTACTTCTTATTTCCCTTTTTTAATTGGGTTGTCAGCACTTCGCCTTAATTAAGCCCATCACTAGCCGCTGCTCCATTTTACATGATTCCCAGAATAACCTTGCTCAATCTTCCCAATTCCACGCTATGTACTTTTCCCAAATTATCCCCACGCAAAAGCATCCAAATGTTCCCCCACCGCCATTAATTTTCCCAAAATGCCCATTCCTCTTGTCGATCCCAGCCCTCTATAAATACCCCTCTCCATCAACGTCTCTTCTCAGTCTACTAGCATTTCTCCTTCGGAGCTGAGCCTCGCTCTCTACCCCCGATCGCCGGCGATCCCTTAGATCTCATCGCCGATCGTCCAAGAACTGCGACTCCCGACCTCAACGCTACACTGATGGCGCTCAACCAAGGTAAAACCCTAGACCTTCTTGGTGTCGAGGTCTTCAGTCTTACGATTTGTAGGGTTTTTGACCTCCTATTTTGCGAATCTAGGTTTTGATGAAGCTGAGGAGTGCTACATTCTCGAGAGCAGGTTCTACAGAGAGTTCGGGATTAGTGACGATGGAGAGATGCTGAAGCCATCGAGCAGCGGCGGAGGACGACGCAAATCGTGCGGCGGAGGACGACGCAAATCGTACGGAGGAAGGAGGTCCGGCGTCATCGGAGGTCGCCGGAGCACCTACAAGAGCGAGAGCAGGAATTACTTTCATCCTGGCCGCAAGTATGTTGACAAAGCGTCGGAGTATTATTTGGTGGCGATGAGCGCCAAATACAAGATCTTCGATCGTCAGCCTTGTGATAAAGGACCAGAGCGGTCAGTTTAAGGATCTTGATTTTGTTCATTTTTAGTTTTTTTTTATTTTTTTTATTTTTATTTTTTTTGTTTTTTTTGTTCATTTCTATATTATTTTTGTTGATTTTTGTTCTTTTGGTTTGTCGGTGAAGCAGTGAGGTCAAGAAATCAGAAGGATTTGGGCATGGGAATTGGGGGCCATGGGGACATGAAGGCCTAGAACGGTGAGTATTATGATGTTGACTTACTGCCTAATTAATGGTGTCTTTAATTGTTTGTTAATTGTCGAATAAAACCGTTTAAACACAGGGAGCCTACTGATGGTTCTGAGGATGTTTCGGAAGCTGTTACAACTGATGAGGACACATCTGATGAACAGGTATAATTTGTGTTTTAACACACATACACACACACACAAAGAAAAAGAAATTGGACCTTTATTATGATAAGTTTATCTGTTTTCAAAGATAAAACTTGTAGCTCAATTGCCTCAAATTCACTAGAAAGCATGTATAAGAAGAAAAGTTAATCAAGACTTTCTATCTTTGTTTATATTCAGATCATTTTTGGTATTAATGGTATGTTTCTTCTTTGAATGCGGTTTTCGCTTATTTTCTGTCATTGAAACAGATCAATCGTGTGAGTAAATGGAACATGACTAACAAAAGTAGGAGAAAAAACAAGCATAAAATTCACATTGATGTCTAAGAGCTATCTGGCAGAGACATTCTTTTAGTTACGATCGATCATTACAATGATGAACTAAGGAAAATGTTTTTTGGAATTATACCAAGTCAACTATAACTTAAAATGTAGAAGTATGTACAGGGTCTATGACTGTATGGACTACTATGTCATTGTACAACATCAACGAGGTTAGTGTGAATTTTTCCAAGATGGATGTATACAAGCATGTGGTTAGTGGATGTTCGTAGAGCAATGTCACAGCATTAGGAAATAAGTTTATTTCAGGGTGTCAACTTGACTTGTGCTGGGTATTGGTTCAATCTAGTATAAGATGGATTATTTCAATTTGGGGTTGTATCATTTCACAAATTGCTCCAACAACCACTGCATTCTCTGTAATTTTTTTCATCCATGATCTTCTCCTTGCTACTCTCACATGTTTGATTCATGAGTTACATCATATAGTATTAGACATTTTTAATTTCCAGGAGTTCTTGTTTCATCCATTACTTACCCCATGCTATAGACGTTAATAGATGAGTCAAGCCTTGCAAAACATATCTGCAAGAGAAAAGGAGGAGCAAAATTATGAGTTGGAGCCTATCCTAAGTTTCCTTATACCCTTCCGCCCCCACTCATTTCCTCTTGCGAAAAAGGAAAAGACTATTTGCTGCTCAAAATAATTACATCTAGATTATATTTTTGAAGGTTTAGCTAGAGAATGAACTTCATCACTCAGCTTTTGGCTTTTCTAGAAATCTGTGGAAATGTCCTAATAGTTAAAGACTAAATACCCTTTGCGTTCCGGTTTCAGCATTATTAACTATTGTTAACTTCTTTTATGTTTCCTTGAATGACCTTAGTTATATAATTCTCCAATTTTGAGTGCTGATGAAGAGCCTTTGAATACTTTATATTTGTTGTCATTGGAATTTTTTGTTGAGTTATTAATCAAGTTTGGTTTGAGAAATTTAAGACTGTGGCATGGACTATGGATATGTTGCTGGTTATGATCTACAAATTTTTGTTAAGTAATGAGTGCTACCTTTACTTTGAAAATGTGCATTGGAATTTCATTGATATTTGTGAGCCAAAGAAGTGTTCCGCTGCTTTATTGCATTTGATTTACTTGTCTTTTGCATTTTTGTTGTTGTTGTTGTTGTTGTTGTTGTTGTTGTTGTTGTATATATGTAGCTAGGGCAATAGGTAATTAAGGAACGATATGCTTATAAAATTAGCATTCCTGAAATGTGAATGTTGAGATGGATGAGTAGTAATACATTAAAAGATAATAGCAAATGAGTGCATTTCTTCAAAAGATTTGATATAGAGGATGAAGGAGAAGCATATAGATGATTTGGAGAAACACATTTTTGATAAACGAGCTTGCTACTTCATGGAGTCATAGGATTGTACTTCGTGAACCTACAAAGGTTGGATGGACTCGAATGAACATGTATTGTGGTAGTGGAAAGGATATACTAGTGCAACAAAGGAGATGGCCCTTAACAGGAATGATTAGAGAGGGGAAGATTAGGGTAGCAGGCTCCCAGGATTTAGGTTAAAAGCTCTGCTGCTGTTATTGTTGCTTTCATTATTATACAAAATCCAGAACACCAAATTGGGAGGAGATGGAGATGGATGGAGGAAAGTAGGATCTGTTTGGACTTTAGTTAATTGATTTTTTGAGAACCCATCTTTATAGCAGCCTAATTATCATAAGGTGACTAATAGAGAAGTTCTATAGTCAAGCTGAAGGTGCTTGATTGTTATTAAAACTAGCTCTGTTCTCCTGTGGGCGTTAGCAGCTTTGTTTGCACACCTAGGTCAAATGATGGTCCAGAAACGATCATATTGCTGATCTCTGATTGCCTTTTTTTCAAGAAAAGGTGGGAACTAAAATTCTTTGTCAAATTTTAAGGTAGAAAAGAACTTTACGGCCGAATGGGGGATTAAGCCTTTATTCATAATATATTCCACATAGAGCATTCATCAATTAGGTTCTTGCTGCTCCTCATGTTGGCTATACAACCCTCTTTTCTTAATTTGTGTTAAAAAAAGACGAGCAGCAGTCTTAACGATTCCTAGTAATAATCATGTCTTTTATAGTCAAAACTAATTTCATTTGACTTTTACAAAATTTCTAAAGAAGGGAATGAGTATTCTTACTTTCCATCCCTGGATAACACCTTCCCTCTCCATCCTAGATGTCCAATTTATTTCTGAGATGCCAGGAGATATCTGACATCCAAGATTCCTCCTCAAACACGACATCCACTTCCCTGGAAGAATTTCATAGAGTTTCTTGAAGTTTCCATAACTAAGAATTTATCACAAATTGCAATTTTAGGGATTTGGGACTTCTTTTGAAGTGTCTTCTGGGCACTCAATATCAAAGTCCAAATATATCCATGTACTGTAAAATATCCTGGTTTTAATATCTGTCTATCAAAGTAAGATACTGATTTTTTATCCATGGACAATAGTATATGTTCCGAATGAGTTCAAGTAGCCTATTGTTTCTTTTCTTTTATATTCTTTTTTTTTTTTGGGGATTACATATAGTTTTGTGTTTGGGTGTAGCCAATTGTTGTTCTAAAAAAATCAATATCTTACTTTCACTTTTGTGGCTCCAGAAATGCAGAAGAGGCTATGCTATGTTAGAGCAGTGTTTCACTGCTAGGAGTCATGGAATGGAATATATTTCTAACTGACTTATTATACGCAGTTACTTTATGTTTAATGATGTGTATGGGAGATTGAAAGTGGTAATTTGTTTCTGATAGTTTTGAAGCTCTTCATCCACGCAGTAGAACTCACGTGTAGTGGACTGTTATTTTTGTGGGGGATAAATCACAACATGGGGAGAGATGCTTAGCTGCTTAGGGCACTAGTTTATTTACATTTATAGATTGTCAGCTGACAAAATTTGGGGGTTTAGAAGACTTTGAACAGCTAAGGTCACTGCTTTTTTGTCCCTGGTTATTGTATTGCTGCAAGAAAATTATGGAAAAACTCTCTTTTCTGACATAGGTTAGTGTACTCAAAGCACATATTTCCTAACATAAGTTTTATCTATTAGTTTTAATATCAGACTAATGTATTTTTTGGGTGATTTTTCTTTTTCTTGTTCTTTTGTTCCTCCACAAATTTCATTCAGATTGACAATGTTATTCTATTTTGGTGTTTTCATATTAGACTTTGAAAGTGAAAATGAATTCTGGGAAAGAAGAAGGAGCTCTGACTGAGATGGTTAAATCTGAAGACAAGGTATCATTTCTGGGATAGTTTCTATTGATACATCAAGCAAGATATTTGATTTTATCCCTTTTAGAGACAATGTGATTTTGATTTGATTTCTTGTTTGAAGGCGCAAGTTATTGACCAAAATCCTTTGAATGTTTTTACTTTGCTTTTATCCCGTTTGAATCTTCTTGATTTTCTTATTTCAGCAAATAAACCTTAGTTCATTGCAAATACATGACACTGCCCTCAAAATATATCCCCCCACCCCCAACCAAAAAGGAAATTTTATTTCAGCTCTGCTAATATTATCTGTGACTACGATGGATTGCTTGAAAGCAAACATTACTAATGTTTGTTCTTTTGTTTGGTTTCTTAAGGTTCAGCGAGTTTTTGTGGCTAAATAGAAAGAAAGATTTCTGGAAAGAGCTAGAAGACGTAAGTTACTTACCAATATTCTTTTGAATTTGAATATTCTTGATTTTTCTTTTATCTGCTTCAAAGTTAGTTAATTGTGATATGCCTTCAGAAAATTCCCTTTTTGTTTCCGTGCGTTTTCGTCCTGCTAATGTTGTTACTTCATCAAATTCAACCTACTAGATTAGAAGAACTGAATCCTTTCCTAGGTGGACTCTGAATTAGGAGCCGCGGTGCCATATCAATCTAGAAAAAATTATGGCTTCTCTGTATCAAGTTCTGTTGCAGGGCAACACAAACTTGTGTGCTGTCCGAGAAAATATACCACACCCTTGCCCCAGCAATGCTCCTGGCTTTTTGACGAACTGTTCATAACTTGCTCAGAATCTCTTTATTATGTTGTTTCTTGCAACTTTGCCTTGTTGATGATAATCACTCTTACTTTGCTATTGTGTTCAGCTTGCAGTGTCATTGACCAATATTGTAGTTGTCTAAATAGGCAACTTAGCTGGCGTATTGCTTTGTTACGGTCTCTTCTCATTAATCAATCTTGTTTGAAATTTTATACATGCTACTGCTTTTTAATTTTTTCTTCAGTTCCCTTTTTTCTGCGCCGATAATATTTCCTACAATTCTTAATTCCACTAGCTTAGTAAACTGAATTTGAAGCCGGATTCAACGGTTAAGGATAAACTGGGGCATGCATTATCACTATTTTCTCGTTACGTACCATATTCGACACATGTTTCTGCATCTTAACACATGTTCTAATGTATTGTAGTTTATTTTTTTATGCTGCAGGAGAGGACTTTCAGCAAAAAGTTGAATCTTAGAGAATAATTTCATCTATTAGAAAATTCTTTCCCTGTGATAGACAAGGAACTGAAAGACACAAGGCTTTTTTTTTTTTAAGTGGAAGAAAAAGGCTTTTAAATGTAAATCAGTAGTTGGACATCGTTTACTCATCTTATCTGCTACTTGTGGGGATCATTCTGACTCTTGAGTAAAGTGTGCATGTTTTGTTTCTCTTTATTAATGGTGGCAGAAGTGATTTCTGATTTTGTGCTTCCAGTTGAATGTCGTTGCTAAGAATAAGGTTCATTTGGTGGTAACTGTCCTTGAATCAGTGAGTGATGTCTCATGTGAGTTACGTTTGAAGTTCATTGTCCAAGGTAAATTACTCCCTGGCACTTACTGTTTTTGGCTTTTTCACGGAATCCGCAGATGAAAATGACTAGAAAATATAGGCAGATTTCAGATCTTTGGATGAAACCTTTCCACATGTGTTTTTTGAATACTAACTTCCCACCACTATTTACCCTTTTTTTTGAGAACAAATTTACCCTACATTTTGACTCGTGCAATCACGAAGACTAAATAGTACGCTGATTTCCTTTTCTGCTTCCAACTGATGGATATTGTCACCACGATCTTGCTGCAATTTTGTTCTATCTGAACTCAGTTTTGCATAATTGCAAACTATGAATTCCTTTCTTCCTGCTCCTTTTTCATCTGTGTTTCTTGTCTGTCCTATAACGCATTTTAATAAATAAAAAAAGTTTATATTTTGGAAGTAAATGCGAGGTTTATGTGGAACTCTGTATGAATGACTAGGATAAATGAGAACCTACTTGAGAGACCACATTCAAGTAAATATTTAAATTTAAGTTGCACTTCAATTCTTTTGCTTAATACCCAAAGTCTTTAAGTATCCAAGCATCATTAATTTCATATACTTCCGTCTCTGGTATTAATCAATCTGTTAGTTTTTGCCCTTAACTGAGTAGGTTTTGTTTGGTATATAGTTTTTAAGCATACCTGCATAACAAACATAAGTTTCATCGCTGGAAAAAAACAGAGTAGTTCTAGAGAAAGACCACAATCAACACATCAGAAGATGGGATCAAAACAATTAATCCATATTCAGGCCTAGATTAGTACAACAGACGGCCAAATCGCAACGCAGATACACAGACGAGAGTGAAAATTACTTGTACGAGAGTAAAAAAATGGGGAGAGAGAGAGAGAGAGAGAGAGAGGGAGAGCTCACAGAAACAATAGGTGGATGAACAACACCCAAATGCCATCACTGTTAATAATTATAGCTGGCTGCTGACAGCAGCATCACCGTAGCATCAACCCCTCTCACAAATATTAGCCAGTAGACAACCGAAGAGCAGAGGGAGG
>JBAKGM010000200.1:39108811-39121602 GCA_037177215.1 Asparagus racemosus | reverse complement strand
TGATGAGGGTAGATTTGAATATATTGAGATTTGAGGAGAATTTAGAAATATTGATGGTTAAGGGTTGTTATAGCCTGCAAATGAGCTAAGTGCTAATCCTCTTTTGGAGGCCGACATGTGTCCGCCTTCATGACTAATCAAACATGTCCAAGAGATGGACAACTCGAGCTACTTCTACGGCTTACCATGCCGGCCGACAACTTGCATAGCCGACTAGAAAGACGGTACTTACCAGCCTTCACACCAGATCGAGACCACAAGCATTCGGACTAGGCCTACCATACGCAACTCTCACTGCCGGCTCGACAACTACCAATTGACCACTCTCGCAGCCGACTCGCTCAGCCGACAACTTGTGTAACCAGGTGAAAAGGTGGTGGTTGTCGGCCCTCAACCAAACGGATTGAGAGACGGTAGTTGCCTCGAAGCACTTACCAGCCGACTGCTCTTGCATTAACTGTCCTGACTAAATCATCATTGCTCTAGCCCTCATAGCCTTTATGACTCATCGGACCCAGTCAGCTCCAAGCATCTACTGTCATCCCTACATTAAACAACCAGCTGACTCACCTTCTTCAACAGCCAACACCTGTAAGGCTTCTGCCGACTCAGCTGCCTGTCTGGACTCGGGCAGAGTTACCTACCTACCCCTCCACTCCACTATAAAAGGAAGAGGTGCTGCTCAAGGTAAGCTCTCTCTAGTCTCTCTGCACTCATGCAACTCTGGGTATAGTTTCACTACTTACCTTTTAAATTCCCCAGTCAAGTACGAATACTGACTTGATCGTCGGAGAAATAACCGGAGAACCCAACTCCGGCCCCTTACGAGTTCTTCATGTGCAGGGAAGAACAGCGGGCTCAGGAACTAGTCATCTAAAGGAGTATGAGGACCCTAACTCTACACTAATTTACCACTAAACCCCTGTTTGATAGCTGGGTTTTAATAGTTTGGCACCCACGGGGCACGACATCCTTCTTCATACAAAATGTTTGGTTCTGAGCTCCCCGGCACTTATAGGCTGATAAGTCCTGATAGAAGGATTCTGCAACATCCTTGGAACATAAAGCATCTCAAGAATACTTTTTAATAATCTCGATTGTAAAACTCACATATGATATAAAATCTTGGTTTTTAACAATTTCATTATCATTCCTTTTGTAGTGCCTTAAGTCTTCATAGAAGCGTGGAGCCGAGTCGTTCTCAGCTCGATTGACTCAAAAGATCTTGGCATCTTCCTAAGCCCAAGGCGCGTACTAAAGACCTTGGTGCCTGTTCAGGGTAAAACCAAGGTTCGTCATCGACTCGGCCGATTTCGACTCAAAAGACCTTGGCATTTTCCTAAGCCCAAGGCACGTACCAAAGACCTTGGTGCCTATACAGGGTAAAACCAAGGGTCGTCATCGACTCGGCCGACTTCGACTCAAAAGACCTCGGCATCTTCCTAAGCCTCATGCACGCACCAAAGACCTTGGTGCTTATTCAGGGTAAAACCAAGCTCATCATCAACTCGGCCGACTTCAACTCAAAAGATCTTGGCATCTTCCTAAGCCCAAGGCACGTACCAAAGATATTGGTCCCCTCTTGGGATAAAACCAAGGCACACGCCCACGCAGCTGACTCCAAAGACCTTGGCATCTTCCTAAGCCCAAGGCACATTAACAGCACAAGAAACTTGATGCCGTTACAAATAAGTTAGGTCGAATCGCAATACTTGCCGCTCAAGTAGCAACACAAAAAAGTGACTCATCTCAGTTACAAATCTCAAAATGAGGTCAACTACAGATAAATGCAAATTTAGACAAAAATATGCCAATCGAGAAGACGAAAACATAATTTTCATTCATATATCAAAATATTTACATCAACATTTACACAAACATTTACATCAACCAAACAAGTACATAAGGCTCTCAAGGGACTCGACTCAGATTAGGAGTAGGATTGTGAAGCACGGTACTTGACTCAGGAGCTGAGGTCAGCTGAGAAGAAGTAGGGGCAACCTCTTCGTCCTCATCATCAGCCCAGCTATCCCCCGCGGAGCCCTCTCCCGACTTCTCGCCTCCCTCATCTCCGTCATCCACCTCCAACATCAGTCCACCCCCTATGGCCTCTATCTCCTTCAAGATATCGAGACAAGTGACGACTCGGGAAGGGTAATGGAGATGGTCTGGCTTGGGTCGAGACTCGTGGGGAAGCTGCTCCAAGAGACGGTCAAAGCTGACTTTGCACGCCAGGGCCACCTCCACCTTACCTAAGGGGCTGTTGCAGTATTTATCCACAATCTCAACCCGATAAGCCTTAGATTCGAGGTGGTTGAGGTGACCCTACAGCGTTTGAATTTCGGTTCATTGCCCCTCGGCCTCCTTTACCGTCCTGGCAGCCTCCTTCTTCAGCTTCTCTTGGGCGTCCACCTCCACCTTCAGCTGCATTTGGAGGTTCTCAACCTCTCGGCGAGCACCTTGAGCACGCTCATAAGTGATCCCACAGTCTTGCCTCTCAACCTCGAGCTCGTCCTCCAAATACTTTAGCCGGCCGTCTCGCTCGAGGATGTCATGCTGGAGGTAGCCGATCTCTTCTTTGAGCTTGGCGATCATAGTCAATTGTTTTGTGCGATGCGCCTAGAGCCCCTCAGTCATTTTGTCCTGAGTCTCTAGCTCACGATCCCATTTGTTCTCACTCCGACTTCAAGCTACCCGTTCGCCCTCCAACACACCAACCCTCTTCTCGGCCTCCTTGAAAAGTTTACAACCAGCCCCCTAAAAGTTTCAAAAAATATAAACATCTCCTAGAAACTTTTACAAACATCTCTAAAATATTTACAAATAGTCCCATGAAAGTTAAAAAAATAACAAATACCCTATCAAAAATTTTAATATATTACAAATAGCTTCCTAAAAGTTTTACAAATGATCCTTAAAAGTTTTAAAAATTACAAACACTCCATGAAAAATCTAAAAATTTTGAATAGCTCCATGAAAGTTGCAAATAACCCATTAAGGTTCAAAAATTATAAATTAACCCTTGATAAATTTGATAATTACAAATAGCACCATAAAATTAAGAAAATCATAAACTACTCCTTTAAAATCCATAGATTATAAACCATCCTAGAAAATCTAAAAAATATGAACAAGCCACTGAAAAGTTCAAAAATTGCAAAAGATCCCTAAAGTTTTACGAATAAACTCTTCAAAATTTTATAATTAGCCCCTTAAAGTTTTAAAATTACAAATATCCCTTAAAAATTTTGCAAACATCCATTTGAAAATTATACAACTAGCCCCATGAAAGTTGCTAAAGCTGTCACGCCCCAGGCCTGCGGGCCCGTTGGCGTGGTACAAGTCGTGGAACCCACCGCATGTAACGTGTTGTTTAGCTGAATTCACTGCCAAAATCGATTAGCCGATATTACACTTGAGTCTTGGGCTTACCTATTTAAACCCCTTAACTTTTCATTCATTTCCTGATATGGGACTAAATGAGGGTCTCACAATCACCCCACCTTACATAAGTGAAGTCTTCGTCACAACATGACAATTGACACATCCCAGTATCGTCAGGCGATGTGGACTCTATAGGTGGCTCCTACGGGCTCTAAAGGTGGCTCCCATCGTGCTCACGCGATGTAGCACTTAACCCCGCATAGCACTTAACTCTACAATTCCGGCTGGCAACTACTCTGATACCATTTGTCATGCCCCGGGCTCGTGGGCCCGTTGGCGTGGTACAAACCATGGAACCCAATGAGTGTAACATGTTGTTTGGCTGAATCCACTGCCCAAATTGTCTAGCTGATGTTATACTTGAGTCTTGGGCTTACCTATTTAAGCCACTTAACTTTTCACTCATTTCCTAATGTGGAACTAAATGGGGGTCTCACAGGTCCCAGGATTGAAAACCTGGCATTAATACCAACTTGTCATGCCCTCAAAATGCGCAGTACATTTTGCAATGCATGACAATGGCAACACGTGCGAAAGCATAGTCTAAGCCTGCTGTGCACTTCTATATAATAAATAAACTTCACTTAAAAGAAACTTTATTGACATACAGAAGTCTTGAGAAAAACTACATCAATGTCACTCTAATGAGTCAAAGACTCTTATTCCATAACTATTAGGATGACAACTATAAAACTCTTAGCATTAAAGCACTCTCTAACAGGTCCTTCACATGTCCTCAAATCTCCAAGCTATAGATAGAGCTGTCTAATTATCATCTAAAAAAGATTAAAAATATTGGGGTGAGTTTACACTCAGTGAGCAGATAACTTATCATTAGTAGATCAGACAAGTTAAAAAAATTTACTGTTCACCGGAAAAAATTGAGAGAAATGTAAACTTGATGTTATTCCTTCTAACTGACTTAGAAAAAGAATGAGTACAGTCTCTCAAATTTCTCTAACTGATTTAGAAAAAGAGATTACAACAATTCCTCGATCGGTTCCCCGATTTACAAAAGAGAGAAAGATCGACGGAGATCCTTCCCTTTGTTTAAAATTGGGTTCTTCATGGCAGCGATGGGAGATTGAATCTTGTATCCCGTTGACGATCTGACCGTCTTTCCTTGTGGCACCACGTTGAACAGAACTCTAGGAAGAGTTTTGTATCGGAAAACAAAGAAGAATGCTCACTCTCTTTCTAATGGAGATCCTCTCTAAGCCGTCCAAGCCTCTCCACCTTTGGCTGTGATCCCAGATATTTATGGGGGATTTAGGGGTGTAACTGAACCCCCAAATCTTTCCTGAGATCGTGCAAAGCAGTTTTGAAACCGTTTACAACGTGTTTGAATGAGTCAAACATGAGATCTGCGTTCAGACGAGGTTTGCGTTCTGGGTAATGACCTCTGCATTTCGACTTAAGAACGCAGAGATGAGCTCCGCGTCTTGGCTTAAAATGCAGAGATGAACTCTGCGTTTTGTCTTAGAATGCAGAGGTGAACTCCGCATCTTGAACATTGGAGACGCGATGATGCGCTCCGCGTCTTGAACTTGGAGACGCAGTTGTGACGTCTGCGCATTGAATTAGAAAACGTAGTGGTAAGCCACGCGTTTTGAACTAGAAAACACGACTATGACCTTTGCGTCTTGAACTGGAAAGCAGTGGTGAGCCATGCATTTTGAAGTATAAAACGCGAGGGTGACCCTTGCGTTTTAATCAAATAGATCATCAATTTGCAATCTATTTTCGAAGATCATCATCTTGTAATCTTTATCATGCTTTTCCTGAAATGCAAGGGTTGTTGATTGTAACTCCTGTTAATACTTGTGAAGGCTGTTGAAATCAGAATTTTTCTTGGTCATCATGAAGGTTGTCATCTTGTATCCTTCAATAGTTGTTATAGAAAATCCCTGAAAGTCATTACATCATGACTTTCACTGTTCGTACTTGATGAGGGTTAACTATCTGTAGTAAATTTTAGACAGCCTACAGAACCCCCTCTAAAGTTTTCAAAAGTTGGCAGTTGACTGGAATGAATTTTTAAAATACTTTGGACTTCAACAGATCTGCTCCTCATTATTATTTCCTTCACTTTGATGGTTGTCCTTCCCGATTAAGTGACACTCATGACAATTTTATTGGTAGTGGTGGGTCGGGGTAGACATTCCTGATCCTGGGTGACATTTCAGCTTTGGTGCAAGGTTGAATTTCACCGTCAGATTGGCGCTGATTAACTTGAGCATTTTAGGATGCATTGATGAGCCTTGCGGTAGGTGCTTGAAACGTGGAGGTGATCCTTACATTATGAGTCTGAAAACAAGGAGGTGACCCTCGCGTGCAAAAATTTCAATGCTGATGTGGTGAGCTTCGCGTTTCAAATGTTAAAATGCTGAGGTGACCTCTGCGCTCAGTAGTTAAAACGCGGGGTGACCTTAGCATTTAAAAGCCACTTCAACTGACGTGGAGATCGTGTTTAAGCGGGATTCTTTGAATCCTGTGTAGATTTGACGGCTCCAACTGTCTATATATAACCCGATAAGGGTCAAATCAAAAGTCTATCAACTTCCGTATTCATCTTCTCCAAGCTTTTGAGAAAAAAACTTTCGTTTAACTTTTTCGGCAATCTCGTCTTTAGCCAAGAGGACCCTAATGGCTCCCAAGAAGCTCGCTCACAAGAGATCCGCTGCTGCTTCTAGTGCGCCGGTGGCCTCGGCCACCAGGTGCGCTGCTGCTCAGCAGGCTGCGCCACCCTCCGACGTCCCTCTCATCAACGGTAGGTACCAGTGTTGGACCTTTAGAAAACTTGCTTCGGCGAGTTTCTGAATGTAAGGGAGATATCCCTGCATTTGCATCAAGAACGAGGAGTAACCCCTGCGTTTTGGTATCGAAATGTCAGGGGATCAGCCCTTGTGTTTGGGCTTGGAACGCGGAGATGAACTCTGTGTTTCGAATTTGAGATGCAGATGTGAGCTCTGCATTTTGAATTTGAGACGCAGAGGGGAGCTCTGCGTTTTGAACTTGAGACGCAGGGGTGAACTCTGCGTTTTGAACTTGAGACGCAGGGGTGAACTCTACGTTTTGAACTTGAGACGCAGGGATGAACTCTACGTTTTATATTAAGAACGCAGGGTTGGTTTTTGCATTGTCAAGCTCATTGTTGCGTTCAAAAGTTGAGTTTCATCATGCACTTGACTGATGTAATTTTCTCTTTTTGCAGTACGCTATTCCAGTGAGCCTCTATCATTTGACCATCACTTTGGGCACGAAGGTGGGGCAGACTTGAATGTGATTTTCAGTTCCCATCTACAGCTTCCTCTTTTTAGGGACTGAACTCTGGAGCGTGAGAAGCTTATCACTCAGGCTTCTCCTTCAACCATTCAAGCCATTGTAACTGACGCTCGCTTTGAAAATTCAAAATGTAAGATCTTGAAGAAGCCCGCTTTTCATTTTAGAGATTCAGTTGACATGGAAGTCTCCCCTATGTATGATGGCAACTACAAGTGGTTATGGGAGGTTGACAGTCATCGCCTTTTCTTGCCGAACATGGAGAGGATGTTCCCGCTCTCCTATTTTCAGCATGCACCTGTTCCCAGATCGATGGGTTGGGATGTTGTCCGCGAACAGGGCGGAGTATCGGTTAGACAGCTTACTTTCCATGGTGTCCACCCGATTGGCATCAGTCAGTAGTTGGTGACCTTACGACCTGGGTCTATTAAGAAGAATTATCCAGCTAGTGAGGCGTCTAAGTTGGCCAACATGTTTGCCCAGAAATTTCTCTCGGTGAAGGGGGAATTTCTAGCTCAAGGCTTTCGGAGTCCAGGGTGGGTCTACTCTCTCAGCACCGGGTGGTGGACTCGGATGGTGAACTTTGTGATAACGGAGCTAAGTGACCCTGTTAGGGCATCTAGTCTCGGGATCCTTATATTAGTGACTCACCATGGGATCATGCAGAATCATTATGGCTTCTTCACAATGCTGGAGCTCTATGACCCCGACACGTGTACATTCTTCACACCGGCCGGGGAGCTTAGCTTTGCCTTACATGAAATGTTTGAGGTCTCTTGGTTACCCTTCGGGAGTTACCCTATGAAGAATTCATTCCAGGCACAGAGGAGTTGACTATCCTGAAGAAGACCTACCCTAGAATTTATGATACTTATTGGGAACTGATGTGCCATTTCCACATTTGCGCACAGGTGACTGGACTGGGCGGAGGGGGCATTAAACAAGGTTCTTGGGCCGACTATCTCTTTCAGAATCTAAACACTAAGGACTTGGAGGTGCACGCCTATCCCCTAGCACTTCTGAGGAGGTGAATGCGCGCATTGATGCTGCAACTGCGCATTATGTTAATGAGGCCATGGAAGACAAGTTCCCTACCAACAGTGAGTTTGATAGCTTCCATTACCAAGCTCGAACTCCTATTTCAGATATAGCTCTGTTTGCTGGCTTTCTTATGCTCTAGTTGAAATGATGCGTCATTCCTACCAGGCTAATTGATGCCATTGCTGTAGAGGTGGCCTATCCCGTTGCGCTCTTGGCTTACGGGCGGCCTCTTAACCTACTCTCAACCATGGTGAGTTGTATGCAAAGCGGATTAAGGGAGCTAGCTTCGAAATTCATCTCGGTCAAAGAAGTAGTTTTAGATGGGGTGAAGACTATTGAAACCCCCTGTCCTCGAGTTCCTTTACCTTACACCTACTTGGTGTCATGGTTGGTTTTGCATTGTCCTTCTCTGATGAACATGCCTCCGGACAGCGACACTTCTGCTCCCCTTGTCCATCAACTTGGTGTCATGGTTGGTTTTTCCGCCAGGTCCTATCAAGGGACTTCAACTACACCGTTTTCTGGTGTTTTCCTAACTTTGAAGGGGGAGCTTATGGGGCGATCCACCAAGACACCAAGGGTAGTAATTCATTTACTACACTTAATAAGGGTGTTTTCCAGCAGTTTGGGTACGATCAGTTGTATGTTGGGAATCCCAACCCTAAGTTGGCTAACACAGAGAATTTGTACGAGGGAGCTAGGGCCTGGTACTATTCTGTGGCAGGTTGTACTAGAGCTACATTCAGACTCCCATACCGAACCCCCAACTCCTACACTTCCTTGGGCTTTTGCATGTGGTTCCACGCCATGTCACAATTCCCCGCTTACAAGATTTATAGTTCCTACATCAAGACGATTTGCAAGATGTATGAATCGAAGAGAAACGCCAAGAAGACATGCTTGTGAGGAATTGGAGAATTCTTATCTTCTGAGCAGGAAGCAGCTGCAGAGGGAGAAGCTGAAGCTACTATCCCAATCGAACAAGAGCCTACGGCTGATGTGGCCAAGGCGAAGAAGGTAGCTGGAAAGTGGGCCCTAACGGCTGAAGAGACCACCCGTTATGACAAGCTGGTGAGAGGGAGTTGACAGTGGACTCCCCAGCTTTGGAAGCCGAGCCAGGCCCAAACTTATGAAGGATGTTTTCAGGTCTGCACCCCCTGCCCTTATTTTGGAAGAGGAACCGCAGGAAGCCTTTGTTGGTGGCATTTCTCACCAAGCTGGGCTCCGTTTAATGGGCCCTACTTTAGTCAGGGAAGTTTCCTCTTACCACCCCACTGAAGAGGAGGGTGGTGATGAGACTGGGATGGGGGATGCTAAATCTGCTCCTACTGCAGCTCCCACTGCCTGAGCGCTTGCGGAAGGTTTCACTGAAGTAGGAGATAAGACAGTTGGTGAGTCTGTCTCCTCTTTAGAGTTGTTGCCTATTCCAAAGGCTTCAGGGGTGAGTCCAACAACTGGGCTATTGTCTAGGCCGGAGGCCTCCGATAGTCAGGAGAAGCTAGATTATGGGTCTTATAGGGAAGATAAAGATTGGGAGTACCTCCGGTATAGTCTCCTGGCAAGGCATCGACTTATGTTCCCATTACCCCCCAAGGTAAATGTTAGTGTCTTGAGTTTCTTTTGTACTTCTCTTCTGTATTTTTTTGTGGCTTTTCTTTGTGTAGGGTCCCCCACCGCAGTGGTGACACTTGCCCCCGATCAACCGGAAGCTATCATTCCTTCTTCTGATCAGCAAGTGGCAGTTATCTCTACGATAGTAGCTCCTCCTCCAGTGAAGATGGCGCCGCTTGTAATTTCTCTCTGCCCAGCTCATGAGACGGGTGTTTTTGGTTCACTACCTGCAGAGGCTTTTGCTACTCACCCTTCGAGTCCTTCGACTCTGGGAGTTGTGGTGCCATTAGCTGCATCTTTACCAGTTTCGTCGATCACCATCTTGCCTCTACTTGTGACTTCGGTGACGACGTCTTCGCCTCCTACTGCCTCTTTGAGTCCGGTGGATGTTCCCAATTTGCTTGGGACATTTGTTGAACAATTGGAACAGGTGATGAAAATGACCATGGAAGCTGTTACTGCTGGTCGAGGTAATGTTGAGTCTTTCAAGCCATTCTTGCTAAGCTATTTGAGCAACATTGAATGATTCGGCGATGCTCAGTGCACCAGGCGTTGCTCTGAAGGTATTTTACGCTTAGAAAGAGACTTGACAGTGCTCCAAGATTTGAATTGTATTTACCTCGAGGCACTCATTGAGTCAACCTTTGCCGAAGTTCGATCTGAGGCCATACATTGTTATGAGATTATTCAGAAGAATGTTGGCGAGAGGGAGCTAGAAGTTGCCTCCTCAAAGGCTCAATGCGAGCGGTGGCAAAGTGAACTGACCTCCCTAACCATTACGATATAGGTTACCAGAGAGACCATTGCTCGACTTCAAGCGAAGTTGGTTCAACAGCAGGCCAAGCTTTCTCGAGATGAAGCTACCGCGAAGGATCTCATTCACAAAAGTGTGGAAGCCTACAATGAATATTGCAGACAGGTCCAGGTTAGACCAAAAGAGGAGCCGCTGCTGCTGCACCCAATGATGAGGAGTTGAGAAAAGAAGTTGTGACCATGGTGTGGGCCGCTTATGATTAAGAAGTTGCTGAAGTCAAGGCCCGCCTCGCATCTATCTTGCTGAGGGGGCCACTGGCTTAATTCTATATTCATCTCTCTCCTTTTGTATCGTCCTTTAATAGTTTGAATAAATAAATAAAAAAATGATACCTATTTTGACTTTTCATCGTCTCTTCTCTGTGTTTGAAACAATGAAAAATAAGTAAGGATGTCAAGCGTCCATTGTTAGCTTCGCCTGACTATGAGTTTGTGGTTTGAACAAGGCTTTATAGCTTGTGATATGAATAAGGTTTTTGGATTATGATATGAACAAGATTTTAGGGCTTGTGATGTGAACAAGGTTTTCGGCTTGTGATATGAGCAAGACTTTAGGGCTTGTGATGTGAACAAGGCTTCTGGAAAACTTGTTATTTGAACAAGCTTTGAAGGACTTGTGATTTGAACAAGTCGTGGAGAACTTGTGATTTGAACAAAGTTTTGGAGGACTTGTGATTTGAACAAGTTTTGTTTTGAGAACTTGTGATTTGAGCAAGTTTTGGAGGACTTGTGATTTGAACAAGTTTTGGAGGACTTGTGGTTTGAACAAGTTTTGGAGGACTTGTGGTTTGAACAAGTTTTGGAGGACTTGTGATTTGAACAAGTTTTTGGAGGACTTGTGATTTGAACAAGTTTTTGGAGAACTTGTGATTTGAACAAGTTTTGGCGGACTTGTGATTTGAACATGTTTTTGGAGAACTTGTGATTTGAATAAGTTTTGGAGGACTTGTGATTTGAACAAGTTTAACTGACCCTTTGTCGAAGGAGTCTTAAAGTCTGAAAACTGGCTATGTGTTGGACTCAAAACGTGGGGGTGGCCTCGCGTTTGGATTTGAAGCGCTAGGGTGACCCCTGCGTTTGGGCTTGAAACGCTAGGGTGACCCCTGCATTTGGGCTTGAAACACTAGGGTGACCCCTGTGTTTGAGCACCTCCTCGCGTTCACGGATCTGAACCGACATAGATAAGTCAGTTGTGTTTTAACTGAAGATCTCTTCTTCGGTTTGGTATAAATAAACTCCCACAGTAAAATTAGGAATTGCCAGAGGTAAAAATCATAGGTTGTTCATCTCCTTCGTATTTTTGGGAGATTTTTTACATTCTTAGAAAATCCTTTCGAATTCTTCTAATCTTCCTCCAATTTTCAAGATCCTTCAATGGCTGCAAAAGGAGTAATTCGCCAGATCAAGGGAGTCGTCGAAACAACTCCAGGGACAGCACCGGACACAGATTCCAGCAGCCTATCTATTTCGGCGGTGTTGCCGCCGTTGCACGCCCAGATGCATATAGGTATGCTAGGGTTTTCAAGCCCAGATTGATGGGTTCAAGTTCTTGAAGAACTCGATGTTGAACCTCGCATTTTCTATTTAGAACACGGGGTTGGCCACGAGGTTGACCCTCATGCTTCATAACTAAAGTGCAGGGTTAACCATTACTTGGAACGTAGGGTTGACCCTCACGTTTTTGTAGTTCAGATGTGGGGTTGACCCTTGCTTGGAATGCAAGGTTGTCCCTCGCATTTCTATAGTTCAGGTGCGGGGTCGACCCTTGCTTGGAACGCAGGGTTGACCCTCGTGTTTCTGTAGCTGGAATTCAGGTTGAGCCTCGTGTTTTATCTTTGGGCTGCCTTAAATTCTCTTGTGATTCATTCCCTTCCTCACGATTTGTTATCCTCTTGTGTTTATAGTTCTCTATGCTGACAGGCCACTTTCTTTCAACCATTATTTCTGCCACTCAGGTTGGATGGACTACAATGTGGTTTTTGGATTTCGACGAGAGCTCCCGTTAACTAAAGGGGATGATTCTTTAGAAAGAGCGATAATGATTCATCATGGGAGTCATTCGATATTCATGGCCATTATCACTGACGTAGACCTTGTGGCGTCTGTGGGCTAGGGCCACATTAAAAAGCCTGAATTCTTCTTTGAGGATCGTATCAAAGAGGACGAAAACATGGTTTGTGTTGGAGATTCAATGGTTTTGGATCCAGTTAATCCCCGTTCCTCGTCTTTGCCAAACATGAAACAGATGTATCCACTGTCATACTTTGAAAGTATCTCCTGTGGTAGGTGCTCATATTAGAATTTGGTCGAGGAGAAAAGTAGGCTATCTGTCAGGACTTTAAATCACCAGACGGTTCATGATGTTGAGGTGAAGGGTTTGGAGCCTGGAGAGTTTCTCCGAATAGACCCTAGTTAGGAAAGGGCCGTTCCGGCCAACATTTTTATTCGTCGATTCATCACCGCGCAAGGCGAATTTCCTGCCTAAGAGTTCTGGGCCCCTGGTTGGATATACTCCCTTGATGGGAGTGGTGGGTTCGCATGGTAGATTTTGTTCTTAGTGAACTGAGAGCGCCACTCCTTTTATGCGGGCTCGAAACTCC
>JBAKGM010000200.1:39089993-39106517 GCA_037177215.1 Asparagus racemosus | reverse complement strand
CTCTCTCTCTCTCTCTCTCTCTCTCTCTCTCTCTCTCTCTCTCTCTCTCTCTCTCTCTCTCTCTCTCTCTCTCAACTATCTTCTACACTTCGGTCGAGTTCTTTGGGGTACAGGAGAAAATGACCATATCATTGACTATATAAAAATAATGTTAAGAGTTGTGTTCTTGTTTCATTTGTTATGTGACACTTCTTATATAAATGACACAACTGTTCTTTGTGTTGACTTGTAACCTAAAAGTCGATAGGTTCTTTTTTTTTATTATTTTTTTATTTACACTGCTATCTCCGCTGCGTCTCTCATTTTTTGGGCCGGTAACAACAACTTCCAAACCCTCTTCTCTCGTTTTCCTCTTCTCACAGATTTTTGCTCGGGAAAAAAAGGTTATCAACGTGTTGAAGGTGTGCTCCTAATGTTCTTCTCATAAATTTCTGTGGATTGCTTCTGATCATGCCTTTGGGGTTTTTGAGAACAGATTTACAATACTGCTTCTTCTCAATTTTTATTCTTCAAACTTATAAAAATATTGCTCCTTTGAGTCTTTCCCAATTTCTACAGATTGTTTGTATTCACGCATTGGGGTTTTTGAGAAACATTGCTTCTTTTTAATTGTTACAAATTGTGAATGCTCATAATTTGGGATTTTCCAATTATTAGCTTTCTCTAGGTTCTGGACAATTTCAAAGGTAAGGAATTGAAAGATTGAAATACAAAGCAACAATTTTATTGATTTTGTATAAATAGAAAAATAAAAATCCCTCTTGTACATATCAGATAGTTCTGATGAATCTCAATTAAGATATTTTACTATAATTTCGCAAAATTACTACTGAACTTTAGACTATTTTGCATGAAACTACCTTGAACTTTTTTTTTACAAGAAACTATTTACACTTTTAAAAGTTTAGCGTCTCTGTGTTGGTGATCGTTTCTGTTCATATTTTGGGGTTGTTGAGAGTGGACAGTAATTCCTCAAGTATTGTGCCAAAACTCTCTATTCATTTAGTTACTCTGTCTTCAATATTGTGATGAATTTTTTAAAAAATTTTCATTTTTTTTGTTGAGTCAAAAATCTCCAGATGCAATTACGCCTATTCGAGGTAATTCGGAATTAAAAAAACTCTCAATGATTCAGTCAAGGTCACTTCTCAAGTACCCTTACTACCTCCCTTAAACCTTTAATATTTTGACACCAATGAAGAATATGTGACAGGTGAAAATTTATAAGTTTAGACAGATGAAGAAATCATAAAAATTTATTGTTCCAAAGTTATGATATGTCCACTCAAATAACGGACGCTAACGGTACCATAGCTGTCACAATTTTCGAAGTGCACATCTTAAGACTATTCTCCAAAAGCGACGTACAACTTATGCAAATTACCAATGATATAATTTTCTTATCTTGACACTGCATACTTAGCAAATCTACATAAGTCAAGCAGCATTCTTCACTATGAAAGAAGAGGAGGCCATGGTTTTTTTTGTTTCTCTCTTTTCTTTTGAGTTTAGGTTTGTATGTTCTTGAGCTCTAAGAAAGGGGTAGTATTTATAATTTATAAAGGTTGTAGGATCAATTGAGAGATCAAGTTATATAGAAGCTAACTAATTAATCAAGATAATGATCATGTTGCGTTAAATTCATATTTGTGCAAGTTCAATTTCAAAATTTATGGGTTAATTTATCAGAGTTCAATTTGATGAGAAATCTTTAGATGCTCATGCACATTACACACACACATATATAGTAAAGCTCCGATAAACTTAAGTGGATAGGAGTTTTTTGTCCACCAATTTTTTATCCATTGATTTTGTATTGAGATTTGTGCAAGCATGTCATACAAATCAATGCACAAATCTCAAAGATAGCATTAATGTGTATCACAAATCTCAAAGCATAATGAATGGATAAAAAAGTTGGTGGACAAATGCTCATATCCATTTAAGTTTATAAGAGATTTACTCTTAGATAAGTTAAGCTACTATGTCTTTCATACACCCACTTTTTCAGCCCTTGGATTGGATTAATTAATTAATATATGATTTGATGAGTTAGCATGCAATTTTTAGGGGTTTAGTAAAACTCAAAGATAGGCATCTGTCTTCTCCATAAGGGTATGTTTGGTTGGTCCAAATAGTGCAGAAAGTGGCCCATCAGAAAACTAACACAAGGAAAATTTGATGTTTTCCCCCACAATCAGATGTTTGACTTGTCAAAATTAAAAAGAAAAGTGGGAGAAAAAGTAGGTGTCTGCTAGGATTTGTTGGAAGAAAGCCCCCCCCCCCTTCGGAGAAAAATCGCCCAAAAGTTCTCTCCGTACACACCTGAACAAAAAATGGGGGGAACTAGGGTTTTCGGCTTCTCTCTATATTTTTCTCCCACCCTCAAGATCTCGTCACCGCTCTCTCTCTCCTTTGTTCTTCTTCCCCCTCTTTCCCTATTCCTCCTTCCCCCTCCCACTTTGCAAAGCCGATCGGAAGGCCCAAAGTCATTGGGTATTGGTGCCGACAGCTGACGAAGACTGATCCACTCTTTCCTTTGAGGTCAGAAACTTTTGTAATTTGTTATTTTCTAGTTTTTGAGGGTACTAGATCTCTAAAAATTGTCATTTTAGCGGTTTTGGTGTTGGGTTTTCAATTGGTGGATTTTATTGTTGTTAAAAAAATTCCTAGATGAAAAGAACCCATGAAGATAATCATAAATAAGCAGTCAAACAAAACCATAATTACAAAAAAAAAAATCAAACTCATAGCAATGTACCATTTGGGTGTTCTTCAAATTGATCCTTGATCACTACAAGTTTGCAGTTCAAGCTTGAGGTAGCAAAAAATTGATTTTCATCTTTTTTTCTCTCAAAAGAAATTTATTACCCTAGACCATATCATAGATAATGAAAAGATTGAAGGAAGTAGAGTTATTGAGGTGACATTTGTTATTGGAGAAGAAATGGGATGAGCTCTTCATTAGAATAGTGTGGTCAGAGGTGAGAAATCTCTTTAATTTGAATGTTTTCATTTAGTGGATGTTATTGTTGTTAGAAATTTTTTTGTGTTCCATGTGTTAATTCGGTATGTTTATCATCTGCTTCTCGTGAAACTGGATAATTGGTGGTTGTTTATACAATTTAATGGTTACCATAGGATTGGAGAGATCGAACACCGAAGTTATCCATAGGTACTGTTACACCGACTGAAGGTTGGGGCCTATCTTATCCAAAGTATCCCAGGCTCGTCCGAAAATCGCTTATCAGTTACCGAACGAGACTCGTGACGGTAGGTTCGCTACCGACGAACCATCAAGCGATGCAATCAATAACCGCTGATGACGTAATCACGCCGCGAAACGCATAAAGCGAGTCGACGAATACAAAAGTGAGTCGGCGAGGTGTACAAGTCAACGGAGCGACGTATTGTGGAATAAATCTAGCGATGAAACTCCAGTACAGCGAGATTCAATGAGGCGTGTCGATCAGACCCGAGCGTCGACTTGACGGAATTAACCGAACTCAAACGACGGCGCAACGCCGATCGAATTCCGGAATTAACAGAACAACCAACCAAGCTTGGAAATACCGGAAAACGGGTCAGAACGGACGAAAAGTCGAAAAAACGCCGAAAAGAAGCGGGTCCGGGCCAAATTACTTCGGCCAGGCCGAAGTGGTCGGCCATTTGGTCGAGCCAAATAACCCCCCTCCTTGTTTGCTATAAATAGGGGGTGTGTTCTCAGTTAAGGGTTGGATTTTTGCTGCCAGAGCTCTGCAGGTTGGAATTTTTAGAGAGCTTTTGCACGAGTTTCACGAGCCCCCTTCGCACAGATCTAAGTGCCGGCGAAGAGTAAAAGGTCAGATCTACATTGCAAGGTAGAGACTCGAGCTCGGATCTACGACCATTCAGGTCAGGTTTGTGGATCTACCCTCAAGTCTAAGCTGCGTCTTAGGCTCAGGGTGAGCGTGTGATTTCTCCTAGTAGATCTCACCCACTCCGGCGATCATCTCCTTCATGAGATCGATCCCCGTCAGTGTTTTATTTCCTTCATGAAATAAACACCTCAGATCCGCAGATCCAGCATCTAGATCCTTTATCAGATCGGGACTGCGCGGTGGTCGACGGACGAAACAAGTCCTCGTCACAGGCCAAGATACCCATGCAAGCGAGGATCCGATAAACGGGTCCCGCGTTTGTTCAAATTGAGTCAAAGTTGTAATTTTAATTTGATTTTTTTCATTATAAACCTTATAAAAAGGTGATCTTTTATTTGAATTTTGTTGTAAGCGATTAAAATTTGTAACAAATTCACTGCAATGGAAAACAAACCAACTTTTCCCGTGAACACCTAACTCAATACTAATCCGAAACTAAACCCATGTTTGATAGCTAATGAGAAGGGATGAGTTGGCCTGGCGAGAAAGGGATGAGTTGGCCTGGCAGGAAGGGACACCTCCTTGCGTTCGAAGACTAGTCAGAAAATCACGTGACTGCAAAGAGTTAGGGTTGTTGAAATTTGGTTTAGAAAGCTTGCAAACAGAACCCCTTCTTAGAAATAGTACACATATAGGCCCAAATTCAGACATGTGTCAAGATCAAAATGCCCTGCTCATTCCAAATGGATGGCTGAGAGCGACCTCAAAATTCGAACTGACTATATAGAGAACGAAGTGTTGTCCTTCGGGCAAGGTGCCACAATGCTCAAAAATTGAAGCAACATCGGTGCACCATATCTGCTGACGTCAAAGGGTCACCACAACAGCGACCCGTCACTTTCTCCATAAATGCACCTCGAGAGTCTCTAACCAACAACTATTTAGACTTCCATCCATGCTCAGCTAGCTGAGTTCAAGTGAAAGGGGGCCACTGTTATAACCTACAAATGAGCTAGCTGCTAATCCTCCTTCTGAGGCTAACATGTGTCCCACTCCATGACTAATCAAACATATTCAAGAGATGGATAGCTCGAGCTACTTCTGTGGCTGACTGCATAAGCAACAACTTACGTAGCCGAGCAAAAAAGTGGTACTTCTCACCCTTCTTGCAAGGAGGTGTCCCTTCTCGCCAGGCCAAGACAGGCGTCCCTTTTCGCCAGGCTGAGTTGTCCCTTCCTGCCAGGCTGACTCGACCCTTCTCGCCAGGTTGAGGTAGGTGACCCTTCTTGCCGGGCTGAGACATGCATCCATTCTTGATAGGTAGACTCGTCCCTTCCCACTAGGCTGAGGCAGGCGACCCTTTCTACCAAGCTGAGATAGGCATCCCTTCTCGCCAGCCCGAGGTAGGTGACCCTTCCCGCTAGGCTAAGACAGTCCTTTCACACCAGGCCGACTCGTCCCTTCTCGCCAGGTCGAGGAAGGCGACCCTTCCTTACAGGCCGAGATAGGCATCCCTTCCCGCCAGGCTGACTCGTCCCTTCTCGCCAGGCTGAGGCAAGCGACCCTTCCCACCAGGCTGAGACAGGCATCCCTTCTCGCCAGGCTGACTCGTCCCTTCTCCCCAGGCCAAGGCATCCCTCTTCGCCATGCTGAGTCAAAAGGCGGTCATCCTCGGGTCCCCCGCTAACAGCCAGTCACCATCACATTAAATGCACCGTTAGAAATTATCATTACTCAAGCCCCAAAAATCTTTATGACTCATCAAGCTTCAACAGCACCATGTTTCCTCTATCATGATCGCATTGATCACAAGGGTGACTCATGCCACCCACAACTGACACCTGTAAAGTAATTGCTGACTAAGAAGTCTACTTCGACTCGACTGAAATTACAAAACTACCCCTTTGAACCTACTATAAATAGAGGGATTGATTGTAGCACAAGGGTATGCAATTTCCACACACTTAGACTGAGAATTTTTTCAGTCCATTGGGTTCTTCTCCATTCAAGCTCAAATAATGATTTAATCACCGGAGGAATCACTGGAAAAACCAACTTCGTTAAAAATTCTTTGAAGCTGAGATTAGTGAAACTTGTGTCTAACTCAGAGCTTTTCTTCTTAAACACTTGTTCTGATTCTAACTATTCTATTAATCTGATCTCTTCATTAAAAATTTCTTCAAAACTTACTTCAATTGGGATAAAGTCTGACTCAAACTCTTCCTTAACTGTTCACTAGACGCTTTCTAAGTGCAGTTCACTTCTAGGGGTTGATCTAATGGAGCATTGAGCTATTTTCCCAGATTGAAGATATTGAGATCAACATTAATGTTCTCAAAGGATAACTTCATTTTCTATATTCTACAATTGATCATAGCATTTGAAGTGGCTAAGGACAATCTTCCTAAAATGACCGAGATCTTATCCTTGAGGCTCGAAACGGGCTGTGTTTCTAAGACTATGAAATCAACATGAAATATGAACTCCCTTGCCTTCATCAAAACATTCTCTATCTCTTCCTTGGGCATGGTCATAGATCTATAGCTAATTGAAGAATGTATCTAGTTGGTTTTATTTCTCCTACCCCTATCTATTGATAGACGAAATAAAAAAGAAGATTTACACGAGTGCCTAAGTCTAGAAGTGTCTTATCAATGAAGGTATTTCTTATGGCATATAAAATCGTAGGACAACCTAGATCCTTAGAAGAATATCACTGATATTAGCAGCTAAAAAAGCTTTTGGGCGAACATTGGTTGCTCTTTTCTTTGCTAACAAATTCTTCAAGAATTTTGCATAAGATGCAATTTGTTGGATGGCATCTAAGCGAGGGATATTGACCTTGACCTACTTAAAGGTTACTAAGATCTTCTCCCTCTAAGGAGAGTTCTTTCTAGGTCTAAATCTATCTGGAAAGGAAGCAACATGCTTATTGCTATCTAGATTCAGCGTAGGTTCTGTTTCAGGTTCTTGTTCGTTAGAAGATGATGACTATTGTACAAAATTATCAGAAGGAGAGAGTGTTTATTCAAGCTCAGTAGATTGGATAGGATTAGAAGAAGAATGAGATTGATCAGGAGTCATTCTAATTTGGTTATCAACCTCTTTTCCTCACCTTAATGTGTGGATTGCATTTACTTAGGCTAGGTTGAATGAACTTGTTCTAGTGTCTTAGGATTTGCAACTGGTTGACTTGAAAATTTTCCCTTCTCTATCTCACTCATAGTGCTAGCTAATTGTCCTAATTGACTGTCCAGTCTAGTTATGGTTTGAGTGTTAGAATTTCACAATTGGCTTGTTGTTTGCGTGAAGGAATTCAGCATGTTGGATGATTGAGTCAACATGTTAGTAGTAGTGTGCACATGCTTTTATCATAGCTTCTAGATTTTTCTCTAGGATAGTAAACCTTTTCTCATGATCCTTATTGAATCTTGATGGAGTAGAAATGGCAGATGGATTCTAAGGAGGCTGATTTTGGTACACAAGATTAAGCTATGGATTATAGAGATTGTGAGTGTTGAATGGACCCGTTTTTTCTTAGAAACTTGTGGAGTTGAAGGGGAAGTGAAGTTTGAATTTTCTAAGAAATTTCTCTAATTCCATGCAAAGTTAGAACAATTTCTCTAAACTAGATTGTAAGTTGGAGAAAATAGGTCATTCCTAGGAAGCTGGAATGTAGCGTTCATCTGTTCGAGTGATTGGTTGTTTCCTAAAAGGGAATATTATTCTAAAATATGACCGTAGACAAGCAATTATGACAACCAGGGGAAGAAACTTGGTTTATATGAGCCGGCGCTTGATGTTTGGTTTCTGAGGATTCTAATTGACATAGGATTGTAGTCATCTTAGCTTCAGAGGCTATGTTCAACTCTAAGGACAAACTAATAGATTTGGTTGAGGGAACTAATGAAATGGCTCTTTCATAACAGTGCTTCTATTGCATGATTTTTCCATATATTTTTTATAAAAATTTCTAGGTTTCATCAGTATTTTTCTTCATAAAATCCCATGACACATAGATTCTAAAGATGTCTTAGAAGAATAATACAATCATTCATAAATAATTTAGCATAAATGCCACTTCTCTAAACCGTGATGAGGATAATTGATCAGAAGATCCTTAAACCTATAAAAATATTTCCAAAATAGTTTTCCTGATATTATCTTATAACTATGAATGGTATTTCTAAGCTTTACAGTTCTATGAATTAGAAATAATTTTTTAGAAAAATCGTAACTAATTCATACTAAGTGGAGATAGAATCTGAAGGCAGCCTATACAGCCACTTCTTAGTCTTATCCTTTAGAGCAAAGGGGACAAATCAGAGCGTAATTGCATCCTCAAATAACTCTCTAATTTTTATTATAAGACAGACTCCCTCAAACTCAGATATAAAAATGTAAGCATCCTCAGAGTCGTTTCTTAAAAATTTGGGAAGCATATTTATGAAGTGAAATCTAAGCTCATAATTGTCACCATTAGCATCTGGAAGTCTAATGCAAGATGGTATTGCATTTCTAGTAGGATAACACACATCCTAAAGATTGGGTGGATTAGGGTTTGCCCTTTCTTTCGGTTAAAATTCAACACAAACTAAACATTTTATATTATCCTTAATCCAAACTTGCATACACTAATGAAACTCTTTTTGGTTTTTTAAAAAAATCAAAGATAAAGATCTAAAAAGTATTATTATTATTATTATTATTTGTTTAGAAAACTAAAAAGATCTAAAATATTTTTGTAAAAGAAAAAGAAGGAGAAAAGGAAACCTAACTAAACAAATAAATAGACCACTTAATCAATCACCCCTAATTTCTAAGTTTATGCCTAAACTCCACTAGCCAGCCAAAAATTTCTTTAGTGAACAAACCCAAGTTTACTTGATCAATTAGCCAGGTGAGGATAGGTCTATAGGGAGTTTGGAGACTGTTTAAGACCATCATTTCTTGTAGAGTGCCTTACACAACCCTTAAACCTTGTCTTACATACTAAGAGAGTCAAAACAAACTTGAACCAGGTCACTTTATTGAGCTCAAATCCTTAGGGGCCAAGGTTTAATGAATTTTAAAGGCCTCGGTTTGTATACTGAGGAATTAAGTGATTTTTAAATCAAAGAAAGGGTAATGACCTTCTTTACCTTATCTTGATATTTGGTTTTATGCCCTTAAAAATATTTTCAAGTGTGTGCACAAATCAAAATGCTCAATATCACTTTAGTGATTCCTACTAATTATATGTAAATGCAAACTTAAAAATAAAAGCAATCTACAAGTGGATGTCTTAAGCAATTATTTCTATTATAAATTTTTTTAATTAGATTTAAACAAACAAATATGAGAACCAGAGCTCTTGCTGAAATTATTATCTTGTGTAATAGTTGTACAAGTTAATGTTGGATTTTATTATGGTTAACAAGAGAATTTTTTTTTATAGTTACCTAATTGTCACTAATTGCGAAAATCCTAACTAGAGGATGAAATTGAAAATCACAAGAAAGTGAACTCACCTTTGTAAGGGATTGGCCCTTCTTAAAGTAAATTTTCTTCTTTAATCTTTATTTTTCTCCTAGCTCAATCCTTCACAATGAACACACAAATCGAAGAACCAAAATAAAAAATTCTTATATACAAGCACCTTCCCTGGCAACGCTGCCAAAAAAAACTTGATGTGTTCTAATTATAAATGTTGCAAGTGAACAACTTAAGTGTGTGTAGCATGCAAGTGTCAATCCCACGAGGAAGGTGTGATCTAAGCAAAATCCTAGGGTTATTCTTAAATTGTGGTAGAAAGGAGAGAATGAAGGTTAGTTTTGGTGTTGATGCAAATAAAAAGGCTAAAATAAGAAGAGTAAAACCAAGAGAGAAAAGTAGAAAAAAAATTAAAGAAAATCTAGTTATGAAACTAGGAATCTAGGATTGAGTCCACTAGTTAATTTCTATTTAGATTTTAGAACTACTCTCTTTTAATTCTCATATCACTAGATTTCTTAAGCATAGATTATCAAGTTATTTAAAATACGCATAACCTATCAAATTTAAATCTAAGTAATATCACCATCTATGAATAGAAATAAATAACTAGATAGTAATTCTAGTTCTAGCATTTAAAAAGCAGAAACTATTAAGCCATTTAAGATAAATATAGCCTATCAAATTCTTTTTCTACCAGTTATTATTCACATTGATTATCCTAAGAATGATTAATTAAGCATAAAAAGAGAGCAATTCAAAAAATAAATATAAATTAAACTAGCTCCATCTAAATCTAGATATCATAATAAAATTAGCTATTCATATTACTCCTAGAAAGTAAGAATAAAAAGCAAGAAAATCCCAAATTACAAAGCATAAAATCTTAGCATGAATTCTAAGCAATAAATTAAATCCTAAGCATGAATTTCTAAGTAAAAAATAAAAAAGGGAAATAAAACTCACATTGCAAGGGTTGGCCCCTTTTGAAGTAAATCTTCATCAATAAAAGAGAAGAAGAATTTTTGAAGAGAAATTTTTTTATTTTTATTGTAAAACTGAAGTTTTATAATATTTAAAAGGTCTTCTCAAAAGAGTAGCCCTTCTATCCCCAAAAGAAAATTCACAAAATTTTTCATGTCGCTTAACCTCACTCTCTACCTCTATTTATAGATTACCTAAATCAATATGAGCCTTTAGATTAAAGTTGGCCCCCCAAGTAACCCTCACAACCAGAGGATTTGACTTAGCCCCAAGTAACCGTGACAACCATAGGAGCTCTCAAAATAATCTAAACTCTTGATTCTTTTCTTTGAGAGATGGATTCGTGGGCTTTATCTCTCTTGTATTTAATTCCTTTAAGGTTCTTGGGCTTCTCTTCGATGCCCTTAGGCTTTTCAGGATTTCGCTTGGCCTTCAAATAATTGAATATATATTGATTAAATTTAGATTTCCACCAAACCTGCTACTATCGATAAACTTTCTAGAATTTGCCAATCTAAATAGCTCTGTCTCATTGAGATAGATAATTTTCATATACAATACATTAGATTCTCCTTTTCAGATTAGGAGATAATGCTTTTTTATGTATGGTTGACCATCCTAAACCCGAATTTGACTTGGTTTCTTTCCAAATTTGATTTGATGCTCAATTGGAGGCCAAATTATTAATATTTACTGACCACAAAATCGATAAGTGCTGAGATTTTGCTTCTAAACTTGATCGTGGGCTTTGGACTTAGGTTTTTAGCCTTCAATTAGAGATCTTTGGGCTCAAGATAATCTTCATTTGAGCTCTTTCTTGTTTTATTCATTTTTCCTACAAACTATGATAATGACATAATATTAATCATGTATTTCTATGAAACTTATTTCAAATGCAGGGTATGAAAATGTATTAAAATATGATAATCAGTCTCACAAAACCTCATTGAACTTTGAATGTTTCTTAACAGACCTTCTCGCATGTAATTTACAAATAAATAAAATTTCTTTGAGTAAAAATCACAAAATTTAGAGAATGGGGTACGTGGCCTGCAAATGATAAAGATCAAAATTTGAGATTTTTTCTTGAGAACATGTTAGTTATTTTCAAACTACAGGCAGAGAACCAAGTAACAAAATGTTAAAGTTCAAATGCTTCATTTGGTATGTGGGAATGAGTGAGAGTGAAATGTTTTTCTCATTTCTCATTCATGCATACCAAATACAACATCCTTGTAGAAGCTAGAATGACCAATCACACGTCTCAATAATTCCCACTTTATGTAAGAATAATCATTATCAATAAGATGGAAGGTAATGGGCATTCCCACTTAAGTGGAAATAAAATATTTGGAATAATTTTTTATTGCTTTTTAATGCCCCCATACCAAAAGTGCAAAAGATTATCATTTCTACTTCATCCTCTAATTGCATCCAAACAGAAGATGAGAATGAGCATTCCATTATCACATCTATTTCATGTCATTTCTACCTCAATTCCCTTCTCACTTGACTCCGTTCTCACATACCAAACAATGGAAAGAGGTTTTATAAGACATCTTAATAGTCAAGAAGGTTAAGTGAGACAAACAAAGTTCATGGTGCTATGTGAAACACCCGCAAAGTTGAGAAGCATTATGTAAATGTTGGCACATGTCACGCACAACACGACACCGATCATTGCGCACAACTTACAATCTATCCAAAAACGTAGCCTGTGAAAATGTCATTGAACATTCTTATTAGATGGCTTCCTTTTTTATAGACCATTCAATAACCAGTCAATGTGGAAGTATGAGAAAACCTATGCAAACTAAAGAGAATACCAATATACTATAGAAAATAGATCAAGAGACAAAGACAAAGGATTTACATTGTTTGGCAATCACCTATGTCCATAGGAAGAGAGTTGAATCTTCTTTTATCTTAGAGATTACTAGATAATCTACTCTTGTTTTCTTGATGAAGAACCTACAAGAAACCCTCTCAATCTCACCAAATGTTTTCTCACAAAACCTATATTTCTCCCCTTAGTTTTTTCTACTTCTCTCTTACAATATGCAGCTCTCCTTGGCTTATTCCTTAACCCTAGATCTCAGGAATAACCCTATTTATCATGTAAATCCCAAATACAAATAATTCCCAAAGAAACTAGTCTTAAACCGACCCAAACTTGGCTTGACCTAGTTCAACCATGAGGACAAACAACAATGGCTGCTGCTAGTTGCAGCTCTGTCCCATGACTACCTGTGGTGACTGTTGGTGGTCGCAAACTCATCTTGTGACCCCCGGTGGTTCCCGTTCATGGGCTAAGGCTGTTTGCATCCCTTTTTTCATTGTTTTGTTGCTGTTTTGGACCTGATTTTTTCCAACTTCTTTTTTATCTTCTTTGGGCTTAAATACAAGGATAGCGTTAACAAACTCTATCTTAGACTTGTATGAATCCACCTTTAGAATTAATGAATTCCCCATTAGAATCGTCGATCCTCCCTTGTAACGTTTTGTTGTAAGCTTGTAAAGTTGTAGAGAACAAACACCTTCGAGAAATCACCTCGAAGCCCCCTCTCCCAAAGAGCACTGAAATGATCACTGCTTGCACGTTGATGCAAATCCTTTTGATAACTTGAGACCAACTTCTATTATTGCACTCTCCAAGCACGAACTTCAACTTGTCATAGACTTTGTCTTGACTCCTCCACCGGAATCAAACTCCCATTTTGAATCTCCCTAGGAATCTAAGTTTGTCACCAACTTCTCTTCATTGTAGTCGTGCACCCTCTTGAAGATGAAGCTCCACCTTGAATGCTTGTTCCTTTGGACACTTGTTATGAGCCATCTCCATACTTCTTTCTAGCTAGGATGTGATTCCTAACACTGTATACCATGATGACTCCTCCGAGCACTTGGTATTGCTAACCCATAGAGTCATGCACCACAATAGATATCAGATTCCTACTAGCCTTCGAGATTAACCAATTGTTCTCCAAGATGAATGTGCTCCCCCTTCTTCTTGCCAATGTGACTGTTCTTATATCGCGACTTCGCATCTTATGCCATCCACCGTGTAGACAATCTCCTTGACCCCTTGCACTAGGGAGTCAAACATGTTTGTTTAGGAGCATATATGAGCCAATCTTCTGGAATCCAATATCCAACCGCCACAAGAAGGGTTGTTCACAGAAACCATCAACACTTCAACCAGCTAATTTTCTTCCTCCAAAATTGCCAATTCATCTTGTTGACTTTCCTTCATATCCACTGCATATAAAGTTTAGTCCACTCGATCCCCTATCTTTTGCCCCCTCAATCACTCTTTTCATTTGAAGCAGACTTTTTTCACATAACCTTTCCCTTGCAGAAGAAGCACCGCTTAACCTACAAACCTGTCCGTTTGAAGATTTATTTCCTAGTACATCCGATACTAACTTGTTACTAGAACTTGACTCATCACTAACACCTTGTTGCCGCTAAAAATCGTCCATGATGAGCGCTACTTTGACCTCGTCCATGGTTATTGTTGCCTTGCCAATTGTTAGCGATCTCTTTAGATATTAATAAGTCGCTAGAAGAGAACTCAGTAAAATTACCACTTTGTCATTGTCTTCAATATTTAATCTTATCACTGCTAACTTGTTCGCTATCCTGTTAAAGTTGCTCAAATATTCTAACATTGTTGTACCTTCTTTCATTTGCAGTCCATACAAATAATGCATCTAGTACAAGTTGGTGAATGCATTCTTAATCATATACAACTCTTCTGAGTTTCTTCCACATAGTAAGTGCAGTCTTCTCCTCGATTACATGGTACTGCACTTCATAAGAGAGAGCATGTAGAATCGTACTACGTGCCTTCCTATTCATCCTATTCCACCAGTTACATGTCATTTTCTTTGGCTTCTTGTCCAGCCCTAGCAAAGCTTGATCTAAGTCATTTTGGATAAAGTTCACCTCCATCTTTTTCTACTAAAGGTCAAAATCCCTCTTACCATCAAATTTTTCAATCTCGGTCTTCATCACCGAAGAACTTTCTGATTAAACACTATAAAGATCAAACCATTTTTCAAAGATAAGTCTGATCTAAGCAAAATTCAACTTTGATACCAATTGATGAAACATGGCACCTACAACCCGACAGTGATAGTTGCGCACCAATTGGCGATCTATGTGGAAGCGTAACCTAGACAAGCGTAGCTTGTAAAACCATCACCGAACACCATAATTAGATCTCCTTCTTCTTTGTAGATAAATCCATCACTAGGCAATGTGAAAACACTAAGAAAACCTATTCGAACTAAAGAGAATAGCAATATACAACTAAAAATAGATTAAGAGACAAAGACACAGGGTTTACGTGGTCTGGCGATTGCCTACATCCATGGGGAGAGAGTTAAGTCTTCTTTTATTCTAGAGATTACAAGATAATACATTCTTGCATTTTTTATTGAGAACCAACAAGAAACCTTCTCAATCTTACCAAAAGATCTCTCACAATTCCTATATTTCTCCCTTAGTTCTCTCTACTTTTCTCTTATAGCATACAGCTCTCCTTGGCTACCCTTAACCCTAGACCTCAGGAACAACTCGATTTATAGAGAAATTTCTGAATATAAAGGAATTCACAAAGAACCTAGTTCTAAACCAACCCAAATTGGGTTTGACCCAGTTTAGCCATGTAGACAGACCGCGATATCTGCTGGAAGTCACGGTTTGGCCCGCGACTACCGACGGTGGACGATATTGCTCTGAGGCTATTTACAGCCCCTTTTCACTGTTTTATTGATGTTTGGACCTTCTTTCTTCTAACAACTTTTGTTGTCATCTTAGAGTTAAAATAAAAGGATAACCCCAGCTTAAAATTAATTTCAAACTCAAAAGTTTTTATGTTTAAAGCACCAAATAACACGTCGATTAATAGAATGATTCATCATCTAGAATGATCTATATGCATGCTTCTACGTTATAACATGCGAAATTTCATGCAAACTGGTCAAGACTTAATTTCTCATATCTAAAATGATGATTGCATTTGATTACATTTTTATACCCTCATCATCTATTTTATTTGAATAAATATATCTGTGAATAATGTTTTTTATGTTAATCTGTAGGTAATGAAGAATTATCAAATAAGGGCTTAAAGGAATCGAAATACCTCATTTTGAAGCCCCTATTGAAGCCTAGAGGAAGCCCACAAAGTCCAAGAAAAGTTCAAGAATAAATAAAGTAAAAAATGACCACGATAGTTCATTATTGGAGATGCTGTAATGTGTTTCTAGTAAAAGTATACATGATAATTTTATTTGATCTAGCTTATCATCATATAAGATTATCTGCTTTCCAATTACAAATCCAATGAATCAAGTTACACTAGTAAAAAAGGGCTCAGTCCCAACGGTTGGATTGAACCGTTGGGGCTGGGAAAACCAGCCCCAACGGTTCCAACCGTTGGGGCAATCCTATTTCTACCAATTGAAGTGGAGGGAATTTTCCCACCAATTATTTTCACCGAAGATTAAAACAAAGGTGAGAAAAAACCCATGCTTGTGATCCCTAGCCGCCGTTCTCCATCCCTCTCTGTCTCTCTCTCTCATAAAAAACCCCCAAAACTTGCCTCTCCAATCCAAACTCGATCGCTGCTGCCGTTGGAGTTCGCCGTCACAGTCGGAGGTCGCCGCCGCTTTCGAAGGTCGTCGACACGTTCTCTATCCTCCCCATCCTCTTCCCCGTCGGTCGAAGCCCGTCGCTGGTTGTGAAAGGATCTAAAGTTTATGTTAGATCTCCAGCGAGATTCAACCAGTCGGAGGGAAATTCAAGAAACTAAGGGCCGCCCGCTGCTGCTGCTCCGCCGCCACCTCTGCCTCTGCCTCCGCCTCCAGTTGGATATTGGGAGAGACAATTCCAAGAACGCCCGGCAGTTACAACACCAAAATCTATCGCATTGAAGGGTTCTGTTGATTTCATATAGGATTCGGATTCATTAGAGAAGAATGTGGAGATGCCGAGGCCAAAGCTGAAGCCTTTGCATTGGGACAAGGTCAGAGCCAGCTCAGATCGAGCAATGGTGTGGGATCAGCTGAAATCAAGCTCATTCAAGTAGGTTATTTTCCACTGATTTTGAATTTGGGGGATAATTTGGGGATATTTATTATTCTCTTGATTCTTATTGAAAAAGATTGAACGAGGAGATGATCGAGACACTTTTTGGGTG
>JBAKGM010000200.1:39009212-39057770 GCA_037177215.1 Asparagus racemosus | reverse complement strand
ACAAAAAGGAAAAGTTCCAGCTTCCACCGTTTTTAAAAACCCCCCCCCCCCCCCCCCCAAAAAAAAAAAAACCCAAAAGCCACTCACCCGCACACCCAAAACAAAAAGGAGGAAGAAGAAGATACAAAAGAAAAAGAAAAACTAGAAAACCTAAAGGAACTTAGCTTTTTCTTCAGCCTTTAAATCCTCCACATTCAAGAATCTCTTCTAGCATAGCCTCATTTTCCATTGACTTCTAGCCTTAGCTGCTCTATCTCTCAAACCCCTCTCTCACTCTTATCCCTCTAAAACCCAGCTTTGTTCTATTATACATAATTAGTAGACACCTACACCAGCCGCTTGGTCTGGAACACGACAGCCTTGGGTCTGTGTGCCCTTGTCTTGAAGCCCAAGGACAAGGAATAGAACGGGCTTGTTATGTATGCAGCGGCTGGTTCAAGGAATGGATATATACAACCTGAAACAGGAACGAATCCAACTATCAACTCAGGATCAGCCCCTTATTAGGCTCCTCCTAACTCATGAATTAGGCAACTCTGACTGCCCCTTATTACAGACCATTCTTAGAGCTCGCTTTAGGCTTTGGTTTGAGTTTCTAGCTTTGATTTTAGTTTCCATAAATGCTTCTGGTGTTTTTTGTTATAGTTTTCCAAGTTTTAGTACTTTTCAGAAATACGATGCGGAAGGGAAAAGTGCGCAATTAATGTGGATTGATTGTTACAGCATGCGAATCCTTTTAGTTTACCATAGGTGAAACCAATTTCCTGTAGAAAATCTAGTCAGGTTCACCCTACATTGCATGCTACGGGTACTGATACTAGTATAGGTACAGGTATGGATACGGGACACGACAAATTTGTAAAAGGTAGGTACGGGGACACTGCTATATATATGCATGTTATGTACATTTATATGTATTAAAATTAATAATTTACACAAGATCAATATTGTGTTTTCATTTACATAAGATAATATATAAGAAACAGAAGTGAAGTGTAGAATATACGAACAAGAAGTCTATGAGAAATTTTTAAATTAAAACATGTATTATATAATTGAGTATATGCCTAAATAAATGTATGCATATATTCAAGAAGTATCCCAGAAGTGTCAGTACGGGTACGGGTATCGGTGCGTGTCATGTATGGCTTCCAATAGAAGTACCCAGGTAACACAGACCTCTTCTTCCACACTTAAGTCCAGAAAATTTTCATACAATTTGAAACTCATAAGGTAAAATTGTAATAACAATTACACAGATTCTGCCCACTTAACCACAGCTTTCTTTGACATTAAATCTCAAGTGGTAAGCCTCCAATTTATGATAGTCGTAAAAGTTTGTGCAACCTCCTTGGAAATTTCTCAGTATGAAGTTTGTGTTTCATATCTGACCTAACTTTGCTAGGGATAAGGATTACATGATATAGATAGGAAACTGATGTCTTATTATTTGCTAACAAAATATATGATAGTCTAATCATCTAGTAAATGTAAGTAGCTTAGGGAATGAGCGTGTCTTCCAAAATCCAAATGAAGTCAAATATGTGTGAATACATGCATGGCACATAGACAGGAAAAACTGCACACGAACATCTGGTAGTATATCTCTAGAAGCCCACGAAACTATATAACAATAAACATTTCTATCATAAAGCCATGTTACATTGGATAGATGCCGTACACATGTATAAGACGCAATACTTATGATTGTGTTCTTTTTATGAATCTGTGTCTTCATGTGGTGTCATATCATATCCTGCAAATATAGCACAAAAACTATGTAACAATAGAAAAGTTATTTACTCTTAAAACCAACGTAATTACCCAAAAAGTCTTCAAAATTTTGGGAGTATCAGATTAAACAACAAGAAACTGTGGAGCACCTACTACAGCCAGAATGGCATTATTTATATATTTATCCTTCTTTTACCAACTTCCTATGCTAAAAAAGTATGTGCCTTGTCCTAGCTAATCTTGCTCACTAGGCATGCATAACTCTTGGATGATCGAAGTAACAAAAGTAAATGCATCCAGGGAACAAGAATCGGCTTGGTACCTCTTCCCTTTTCGTTTCGGAGTCCTCAGTGATCTGCAAGGTAAGATGCAAGAATTAGATGAGACTGATTTCACTGCTAGTAAAATGCAAAATAAAATTGGGTTCATGTTAATAAACTTACTTTTCCCAAAACACCAACAGAAGACCTCCTCAGCTGCATCCTCCTAATCATTCTGCTTGGATCCCTCATGTAACCAGCTACTTGTTTGCTAATGTTCTTCAATTAACAAATATAAGGTGCGCAGTAAGCCCAGAAAATTCATACATGAAATGCGCTAAAGATAAGAAAAACAAGCTTTTAAGAATACCTGATTGAAGGCCTGCAATTTTCCTTTGAAGGCAGCAGCACCAGTTGTTACCTGTGTCTTCCTATGCCACTTGTCTACTGAATTATTTCTAAATGGTGCTATTCTGCAAGCCGTATAAATAGATTTAAATGAGTGAAATTGAAATATATACCATCTGAGCTGCAAATGACAAAATGTTCTCACGAAAACATAGCATACATGAGAAGAAACTAAAACAGTAATTTAGCAGTAAACATTTTCAATTGAAGAAAATAAATTATTACACATTTAGTCTTGAGCAATTTTCTCATATTACATAGTATGTTATTACACAGTAATAGCAAAAGAAAGACATAATTATCAAGAGAAACAGAAGGAGAAAGCCATACAAATCATCTGCAAGCACTACAGAAAATATAGTCATAACTATGTGAAGTTTGAAACACGAGCAGATGAAACTCTGCAGTTTATCAATATAAAGCCAAGCAGAAAACCTTTTTTACGCGACTAATAAAATGAAAGTTTTAAGAGAAAATATCTTATGTGATGGGAATACTTGGAGAGTATATTCCAGGAGAAAGAAACATGTGATAGGATTTGGAGGATATTGATTGATTTTGGATATTTTCTTCATGATCTTAGAGATTTTAATTGATAGAATTTTATATTAGTTTTTACTTTTGCTAAGATTTGAGCGTGATTTAGAGATTTGATTTGATTTTGTTTATGGTTATAAATAATGATGTAAAACCTCAGTGAAAGGCAGACTATTTGATATAATTCTAAGTTTTCAAATTGGCATGTGAATTGCTATGAGCGTGTGAAGCTTGGATGTGAAGCCCATTTTATTTAATTGTTCTAATTATATCTCAACCTCTCATTGTACCCTCAACTCATATCCAACCTTCTACTCAACCAAAACCCTACCCCAATTCTAACTAATGTTCACGTAAACAGTATCTCCAACAGAGTTCTCAAAGACCCTAAGCTTGCTAGATAGATTTAATTGCGAGTTTATTTCAGATCTAAGTTGATTGCTTTGTGGATTAATTGTCTCTTTGCTTATAGGTGTGTGGTAAATTCAAATCCAAGTAGGTGAGGGTTGATTGCTTCTTCAATTTCGTGGATTAGTTCACCAAGTTTGCAATAGAGCCTTTCAACTCAGTCCTAATTCGGATCTTTGACTATTTTGGTGTTAGTTCCTTACACCCCTCAGGTGAACTCTAAACATAGCGTCAATTTCTTACTGTTAATCTTGCAATCTCTTTAGAGTTGTAGGGAATTTATAATTGCATTGAGTATTGATATTTCTGTGATCCCTTGCATGATTCATCACCATTTTCATTTTAGAGTTGCACCACATATTTAGTTATTCGCTGATTAGTTTGCATTTGCATCTAGTGCATGCACATAGCTCACTTTAGGGATCTCCATCCGTGTGATTGTTTGCCTTCTTTGCATTCGTGTCCTCCCGCGTCCTGTCCTGCGTCAATATGTTAAGTAATCTAATTGGTGTCCTGGGAGGAGAATGAGATTTCCATTAGGTTCATTGATACCAGCGAAGAATTTTCTTGAGAGTAATGAAACGAAATCCCCATACTGAATACAAGTCTGAAGGAAGAAACAGGTACCAACTTAGATATGCCCCTTCAGCACCTGTAATATCTATATTTTCAAGAATCAAAGATGCCTACTGGGCAGAGATGTGTGACAATGAAAACTGATATGACCAAGAGACTTCGGAGAACACGTATTTGCTGGTATGAAGTTGGGCCAATACCAATGTGTAATGGACATATCAGTGCAGATTTAAGCACGCCTATCAGATCCAGCTGAACCAAGCTGATACTTGGCTATATCAGCTAATAACAGTAATATAGGTAGACAGTAGATATCGGCTAATAATGGTATTAAGAAAGCTTAATGCATTAGAAGGTTTGTGGTTATTACAGAATGCTGATTTGCTACGTTACAGATGAGGGATTTTTAAAAAGAAAAAAGAAAAAAAATATGAAGATTGTGCTTAACCTTTGCTTATTTCAGGTACCAAGAATTCCAATTGAAAACTGCCTGAACCACCCAAACACCCAAATAGTGAAGCAAAAACGTAACAAACACCACGATTTCAAATCCTTGCATATATTAGCAGTTGATAAGCTTGAACTCGAAACCAAGTCAAGAACTCTTCTCTTAATCACACTCATTCAATCACTTTAGATATCAAGAAATATCTTCCAAGTTTTTAGTTGAAATTTTGACCTTCAAAGACTTAATTCCGCATACAGCTCGTCCCATTTTACTATGCAGGTAGTTCCTATATGTGTTAATCTTTCTTAAACTTATAGCCAGACCTCTATATATAATAATCACTATATATGAAATCGTTATAAGACATGGCATCAGGGAACCAATTTGTACTCAAGCAATAATGCACAATAGTGAATAAACGATAGAAGTCAAGGACAGAACTAGCACTGAAATTTTTTTTCGTACTTTTTTTTGGAGGGGAACGGTGAAGTATATGTAGATTGCCTCATTTTACCTTCAAAGACTTGATTCCGCACACAGCTTGTCTCATTTTACTATGCAGGTAGTTCCTATACAGGCTATTCTTTATATATAATAAGCACTATATTATGACATAATTATAAGAGTCAGCATCAAGGAACCAATTTGCAATCATGCACATCAGTGAATAAACGATAAAAATTAAGGACAGAACTAGCACTGAAATTTTTTTCTTTACTTGTATTAGGTGACTAGGACTAGGATATTGGCTTCATCACTGCTGAAAAGAGTTAATTTTTGTTTTTGGTATATTTATATCCCCCCCCCCCTCCTTGAAAATGAACTTTTGAATTCATTTATGGAAGCATGATATCAATATAATAAATCGATGATAAGGAATAGGAAACAGCAATGAAGTGTTGTAAAATATTAACAAAACCTGAATATTATAAAGGTTAGATTGAAAAGAAAGTCAAGGATATAAAAATTTATGAGGTAGTTATTGGCAACTTATCCGAATTTGGAGGGGCCAAAATAGAAGATTATCCTTTAATTGATAACTTGGTCTGTCTACGAGAAAATAATAAAGAAGTAGACAAAACAATTAAGGGCATTCCCCAATCGCCAGCCCAGTGCCCACAAACCCTCAAAAGAAACAGATCAGTAAACAAAAAATGTCAATTATTATGAATCAAGTATTAGCTACTTTGAACAAATCCTGATAAAAGTCCTCGAAGGATCTGTGATACATTCAATCTCTGTCCACATTTTTGCACACTGTAAGTAAAGACCTAAGTGTGTTTGGCAACTTCCTATAATCCGGTTAAGGCCTTAACTGGGTTTGAATTGAACCAAGATGAGAGTGGCCCAAAGATAAACTAGATAAGGGCCTCGGTTTCGAACTTAAAAAAAAGAAAAGAAAAGAAAAACTAGTTCAATATTGTACAAGTTTTTGTCAAAACACATTTAAGCCCTTGTCCAAGTTAGTGTGCTTATCCAAGTTAGTGGGTGAATTGCCAAACAAGCCCTTAGGAAGGTAGCAAGATAATGTCATTGGTCAGAGATGCACTGCAGAAAAAACTAGGTCATGCATTACTCTGCTACAGAGAGACAAAGTCATGTCACTCAACAGATCAGGTGCAAATTTCACATATTAACTCTACAAGCTGTTGAGTTAACAAGAAGTCTACTGACTGATAACAATTATTCTTAATATTAAAGACCTAATGTGAAAAGCAGTCTCAATTTATTTTACCTAAAAGCTCCAACATTTAGGTTAAGACAAGCAGAGGGAGCACACAACATAAATGTTAATCCTGATATTGTACAATCCATGTTTTCAACAATTCAGTATTTCTTAAACAAACTATCAAATTCACTTCATAAATGAATAGTCCAAAATAATAAGGCTAGTACTCCGCACCCCTGCTCTTTGGCTCATAAGAATGTTGTCTCTGCTTAGCACCTAGCACCTGCTTCATATACCTACCTCTAGAACTACATCAAGAACCCTCAAGAGATATAATTTCAGACTGTGTAATTCAATAAAAAAGCACGTAACATATACATAGATGTCAGTTATGTGATTATCTAAAAACATACCAGCCATGCGTTGTGTGTATACTTGTATACTCATAAAAATATTTTATCATATAAAACATGCTCGAAGTTATAGAAATGTGACAATCTAATCACATACCTGCAATGCATTTTATGTATCCTTAGCCACTCCTCATCAGCCTCTCCCAAGTCCCGAGACAGATCCTGATCCGTGCAAATATCATTTCCTAAGTAGGTAAGCATTATATTAAACTATGCAATATCAGGCAGCACAGAACAAACTCAAACAGACAGATATATAAACAAAAGGCAATTTGATATAAGCAACAAGCCAACAACTAGCCCTTTTATTCAGGAATTATGAGGACCGCGTCGTATGTTGTTTTATCAATAGGAAGCAGTTTAAAGTAACCAAAATTAGTAATAACAGCTTAATTAATAGAAGTAGATCGTTCTTCCAGTCAACTTGGGAAAAATTCGCCGAAGAGTGAAGTATAGAAAGTCTATGAAGACTTATCTTAATTTAAACTGGCTAAACCTCAAACAAACACAGGGAATATGAATGGAACTGTTTGATAATTTGGGACTCAAATGTTCTTGAAGGGTTCACTTATTTGGAGTTCTAGCCACAAAAAAAGATATCATCTTTACACAAAATTCCCTTATAATTTTGAACTGTTAATTAGGAAATGCAACCATGTTTCCCTTATTACTGCTACATAAGTAGATATAAAGGTCCTAAACGATGGTGTATCTATTTGAGCTACCCATTTAGACAACTAAATTATCTTAGATTAACTGATTGATCTGCTTACAAAAGGGCAGCTCACCAAAGCTCAATGTGGAGTCGGGGTAGGATCAGAATGTGTAACTAACCAAACAAAGAGGGTAACCCCTCACTCATTCGAAGTAACTACATGAAATATCCCAGAATATCCCATATATTCCTCCAAGTTTCTTAAATAAGTTTCTACAGGAGTATATTACAAAGTCATCATTCCCTGTCAGAAAACATATTTTAATGTCTGTTCCAGAATACCCTTTCTCTTATCTTTAACAGTAACCGTTATTGGCAGTGGCAAATTGGCAATTACCATGTGCTTTATCTATATACTATAGCTCAGGTCTATGATCTCCAATGGTACATCCGCAGTTTATTTTCTCCACGTTTATATCATTTTAACTTGTAACACATCTTCAAACATCTTATTCACAATAATATTAATTATTGTTAAATTGCAGTTTCAGTACATAAATGTAATGTTGTGTTTGATGTGCTTCTACAGATAAACATGAAGTCTATGAGCATAGAACCATGTCTACCCAAAGTATCCCAATAATTAAGAAGGCAAAAAGAATTCCCTACAGAATCCTTATCCATCCATAGGGTACATCAAGAAAGACAAAGTATCTCTTCATGCAATTGCATCTTCCATATTGATGCGGTCAATTAAGTGTGTTATAGACAGCAACTAAAACTTAACCTCACCAAATAATGAACGATCTTAACCGAGTAACCTTGGTGATGCTTGTTACCAGAGACTTGAGAATAACTTCTGCAATGCTCCTACCATACACTGCAATGCATGACAGATTCAGATCTAAATCTGGAAAAAGATTTGATGAAGATTGGATTTGATTTAGTTCAATTAAGATTAGATAAATTAGTTACAGTTTTATTTGATCCTATCATTTTTCTTTGGTTAGGATCTTATCTGATGTTATCTTGTTTTAGTTTGGATGTGATTTGATGTTATCTCTTCTTCAATTAGTACTTTTCTTATCTTCTTATTTTTTCTATAATAAAGATTGTGCTTTTCACTAAAGAGGGGGGAGAGAAGAGTATTTGTGAGAAACCCTTACCCTATACGTGAATTACAGATAGTATTATGCATGTGCGTGGTCGGCATGTGAAGTGCCCAAATGTAAAGCTCATCATTTGTAATTTTTCTTAAATGAATAATAATATTTCAATATTTTCTTTATTATTATTTTTATCCATATAGATCTCCTCAACAGATATCCACGGTCTGTTCCTCATCACACATCTTTGAATGAAGAGCACTCAAAGCATCCTTCGGCTTACTAAGAACAAGGGCTGAATGCCAACTACCAAGCCTCTGCGTGAAGAAATATTTTATGTGATTTACATAGCAATCTGTTCACTAGTATAATCTACACTGTATCAAAACAAAAGAAGGCTTAAACCAAGTTTATGGTATAGTCCAACTCTTTGTCAGAACCTCCGTTCATTCCTCAATCCTCAGAATATTTCACTGTATTCCTTGATATTGAAAAGGAGACAAGGTTTTAGAAATCCTTGAGTTCTCATTTCATTCAAGGCTAAATTATGCTGCAAATAAGCTACAGTAAACATAGAACATCACTTCAAACAAGCGTCTAGCATGGCCCTTAAGATGAACAAAAGTTACAAACAAATTAGCAGAAATGAACAGTCTAGTGTGCAAATCCAGGTGACAACATCAAATATATGACAAAAGAAAAGTATGTAAGAAACAAGGACTGTTAGAAAACATCAGACGCTGAACAGATATAAAACTTTACAGATAAATAGATTGACAAATGAAATATATGACATATTTTATATACCTGTGCCTTGTAGAATGGATGGGTTCTTCTCAAGCAGAGCCTGCAGGAATAACCAGTAAACCGCCGGCATGAATAAAAGGGAATCTGTATCACATAATGGAAGAAGCATACCTCCTGTAGTCCCAGCAGACTGTCTATAGTCTCCTTACATGACGATATCAGGTCAGAGTATGATTGATCAACTAGCTTATCTGAACTGCAAAATGAGGACTTGATAGGCTCCTGGTACATGCAAAATGGCAGTGATAATAAACTATAGTAAGGGCATAAAAGAAAACATGTCGATGTAAGACGATGGAATAAATGCTGAATGTGAAGCAGTGCGCAAAAGCATACCTGTGGCAATTTATTTGAACTGGAAAATGGTTTCTGCAGTAAGAACCTGAATTCCAAGGTCCTATCCCACAGCACCTTCAAAAGAGAAGGATAAAATTGTCACCCAATTGCTTTACGCTTAGAAAAACAACAATTTAAGAAAGATAAGGTATACATTAGTCTCATGCGGAATTATCTCTCAGAAATCCATTACTATCATGATTGTTTATTAAGACTTAAATAAATCAAAATATGTAAAATCTAAAATACTAAATATGTATCGCTTAAAAAAAACTCTCATGCATTCTGAAGAGTGATATACACCAATGTTGTAAATAATTAGGCCATTTTCTTAATAGAATTACAATAACAACCACTTGAATGACAAGATCACAGTCGTTCACATTCCCCTAGCTAAAAAAGGTAAATAAAGAAAGAAAGGTGCTAGATCAGCAGTTAAAATACTAAATAACAGTAGAAAATAAAGAACATTAAAGAGTGAAATATATAGAGAAAGTAGTTAATTGCTAGACTAAATGGACTCCTGGTGGATTAGATTTGACCCTGAATAGGAATAATAGTCAATAGAAGAAATTGACAGAATTAGTAGGAAACTTAGTTATATAATTTGGAGTTAAAGGTAACAAATAAAGGAGCTACTATGGTCTTTGTCATACAAAATAATTGCAGCCATTGGTCAAACTATGGGTTTTATCACCTTCCATTTAATGGAGTAGGTCTAGAGATTCATAAACACGGTTATGCATATCAGGAGACAGTAAAATAATAGTGCAAAGTCAACCCTGGTCATGCAAGTAGTACCTTCTGGTTCTTCACAGCTTGACCTTTTATAGCATCTTCATCCTTATGACGCTTTAGATTATTCAGGAGATCCCTGTGAAAAATAAGGAATATTACATTCAGTTGTCCACATGCCAAGCAGTAAGATGAATCCAAACCAAAATTACTGCAAAATTTTCCAAACTTGTTAAGCATGATAAAATTTCCATTGATTGTGTGATTGTTATTTGCAGAAAGCAGACGGTTGTTAAAACTTTCCATTAGCCATGTTAAGTTGCTTGGAGCCAGACTAGTGTTCAATGAGTCACCAGCGTCCACCTACATGATTGACATCAATGGCACTTGCACTCATTGAATGCAGAGAGCTCATTACAAAATAGTACATGCTATAACTTCTCAAACCCATCCCTTAGTAGCTTTGTGTGATTAGGATATTGATATACGAATAGACTCAGTATCACATAACTATGCAGTATGCACACACCATGTAATTAATTATATTCAGAGGGGAAAGAGAGTTGTATTTTGTTCCTCTAAGAAAGAATTCAATTGGTTATGCTTTGCCATGTATAGCAGACTTCACTCCTCTAGAACTTTCAGAAAAGTTTATCCAAAGCTCAAATTCATAACAGCAACTATTTCAAATGCCATCTTTAATACTATCATTTTAAATAATAACTGCCTAATGTACAACCTAACTTGGATTTGATATGCACTCCTGCAATACGTAATGAAACTTCTCCATAAACAACTGTTAAAAATTTTTACTTTACCTTCCTGTGCAGTTACTTTAACCTATAGACTGAGCCCTCTACTCTCATCCACTCAAGCACTTTGAATGCACTACAAGGATCACACAATAAGATCATTCTTCTTTTTGGGCTACATCATCTAAAGCTGAAAATTTAAGTATTGAATGTCAACAGAATCCTACAACTTCTAAAGTGCACATTAAAAAGGAAGACACCCTTTTTGCAATGTACTTATCACTACTACTGTTTAAAAAAATGTAAAAGTTCTCTAGTATATACTCAAATTGTATATCATTATAGCTCAAAAAAATGCAAATTGACTAAATTCTTACTGTTGCTTGCGGAGATCATCCATCTCCTTCTCAAGTTCCTCCATTTCTGCATGTTTCGTCCTCCCGACATCCTCATCACCACTTCCTTCTTCCTCTTCACCCTCCCCCTGAACCAAAAAAACCACAGATTTATCAACAATAACAAAATAGTGAAATAATATCCCATAAAATTAAAAAATAAAGACGAAATTTACCACCTCATCTTCATCTTCTCCGTCGCTGTTGCTTCCGGGATCACTCCCGCCCTCATCATCATCAAACTGATCAAAATCCCCAGATTGATCCGAACCAAACCCCATCTCGGTTTCCGAATCGCCACCAGCGTCCGAGCTGCTCATACTCTCTTCTTCAAATCGTTTTGATCGCTTCAGAGCCGGAGCCATTCTAGGACTGCAACAGAAAAAAGTGAGCCCAAGAATAGAATTTTGAGAGCGCGGTGGGGGTTAGGGTTTAGGGTTTAGGGTTTCGGAAGAAATTTTACGACTAATAATGAAAAAATAATGCAATAAAGGAAGAAAAATATCAAAATAAATAAATATTACCTATGTTGAAGTATTGGAGTTTGTAACCTCGCCGGAGGAAATCGGCGGCGGGAGTCGCTGGGGATAGCAGAGGAGGAACGGGGTAGAAGAAAAACCTAGAATTTTTCAGTTTGTAATAAGTGGGTTCGGGTCGGGATTGGTTGAATCCATTTGACCAAAACCCAATAAACCAAACTTAATGGGATCGGGTTTATATGCGATCAGATCCAAAACCCGCTACGTCTCTCCCTAACTCGCTCTCATCTTTTCTACCCGTCGTTTTCTTCGTTTCTTTGATGAATCAAAATGACGCTCCCCATTTCAATCCCTTAATAAAAAAGCAATCAAAACCCTAATCGAACAATGTTAGCAAGATGGAGACGAGCGGCCTCTCACATCTCCAACCTCGGGCCTCTTCGAGGATCTCATCTCTTCGATCGCCGCTACTCCAAAGTCGCCACCGCCGCCCCCGCCGCCGCGCCGTCGAGCCCTAAGCCCTCAACACCAAAGACCCAGCTCAGAAAACCCGAGGTTTGATCTGCGTCTTTTTTATTTATTTATAGTTTTTATAATTAGTCTGTGAATGGCTCAGTTTGCTCTTAAAGTTGGCGTTTTGAAATTTAGCGTAGCTGCTCTAATGGGTTGTTTGTTTGTTTTGTTGAAGTTTGGAAATTGGTAGATAATATATGTCCATGTGATTCTTTCAGCGATTTTGATTTCACTGAGATGGTTTATTTAGGGGGTTAATTAATAAGATTTATAGAGGGTGTTTGGGGAGGCTTATCTTTTGGTGAAACTAGCTTTTAAGCTAGCTTTTTCATTTCTATCTGTTTGGTAAAATGCCTAATGAGTTAGCTTATAAGTCTCATTTTAAAAAGGTGGAATACCGGAGCTTTTGAAAAACTGGCTTATAAGCTCATTTAAGAAAACAAGGTTTGACCAAACAAATTACTATGCTACTCATACAATTTTTATAGCATTTTTATCAAAAAAGCCAAAAGCCACTAAAAGCTAGCATAACTTAAAATCTTTAAAAAAAAGCCTTCCCAAACACCCTCATATTGTTTACTAGAAACTTAACCCTGATTATAAATTTTGGTTGTCGCTTGTTCTTTTTACTCTAATGGAAGTGGAATATTATGGCCAAAAAAAGTGGTAAATACTGACTTCTCAGTTTTCTATCTCTACATCCTTTGAGAAACAAGAAATTTATTTGTCAGTTGAAAACCGAATGTTACCTTTGCGAGTTGCAACTGAACTCCTTTCCAAATCTCTTAGATACCGAGAAGTCAACCTTCACCATTTATACTTTCTCTATCTTAAGTTTTATTTTTTAAAATATCATTCTGACCTATATATCCTTTTTGCACAATTTCAGCAGTTTCCTTATCCGGTAATCGTCACCTGTAAAATCCTTGAAAAGCAATGATCACTATTTTAAATATCCCCGATATATCCAGACGATGTATTATTTTTCAAGGCTTGCCGCAAAACAATATGGTTTCAATATCCTTTACTGTTTTTTAGCAATCTTTAGGCGATAATATCTCTGGCATAATCGACATATTAGCCGATTTGTTGACAAATATGTCTTTTATATGACTTGTCACTAAACAATCTAGTTCTGTAAAATTTATTTATTTTTGGCAAAAATTCCAGCCCTATTTTTTAGTAAATTCTAGTAGGCTCTTTTCCCTAAATAAGTTTTTACACTTGGTTAGTTATCCTAAACATATATTATTTTCATTTCTCTATGCTTAAATTTCATTAAGTATGTTTTTATTATATTTTAGGGCATTATATTTGTTGCAATTTTCGACGCCTACAATATTATGTATGCACATCATCCGATATGGCACTCCGATATTTGCTGCACATCCCTGATACTCTCCTGACATCCGCAATCCGATATGAATTTTAGCCATCCAATAGTAAATCCTTGATGTGGATTAGCTATACCTCAATAACAGTTAAGAGTAGTGGAAACTAAAAGCATTCATCTAACATCAAATTTTTATAGCTTCCCTTATTTTATTCAACATACTCTCTAGGTACCCCCGTCATGAATTTAATGCAAAGTGAACTCCTTTGAATCAACACTGACTCTTTGGAACTTTCTTTAGTGTATTTGCTTTCTTTGATTCATTCGCTACAATATCCACAGTCCAAAGCCAAGCCACACGTCTATAAGTTCTGATAAAGCTCTCAAACCTATAATGATATATACATTAGAAGTAATTGGAATCCTACAATATTGAAGCTTGAACGTTTGAATTCTTGAAGTTCAACTTGCAATCCACTGTTCAATGCCACTTCAGAGAAAGTTGTATGCTTATATTGGTTGATTGACATATTCTACACTTTACATTTGTCCCAAAATCTTTATGTTCTCCCGGTTGATAAGGAAGTTAGAGTGACATCTGCATTACTGCTGCTTCAATCTGTCAACAAGTCTATATCTACATTGTTATGTTTTAATCGTATGCAATTATGGATTTAATATGGACTCTCCCCTGTTTGATGCATTGAGGATGAAGGTTCTACATGTTTTTCACAGGTTAGACTAAATGCATTGTTTTGGTCAAAGCCCTGTTCGTTGGCCTTGGCTCCAAATTCTCCTCTGAGAATAGAAGAACCACAGTATGAGGGCATCCGGCATTTTATGCTCAAGCTGTTGTTGTTTTATAGCAAACAAAGCAAATCTCTCCGAGGAGCAAATGTGGTTTATCGACGTATCACTTCACAGGTTGATAAGCCTGCCATTTATGATGGTGTGTTTTCTTCTTTGTATCCAATGAATCTAAACATTCATAGTTGCTTCAGCTTGCACATGTTGCTTTAGTGCAACAACAGTACTCATTAGCTATCTTCATGAATTTAATCAACTAATTCATACTTGTACTCAGCTTGCTTTATGGCACTGATAACTGATAAATGGCTAATCTGGATATCTGAGAAATCAGTTAACTATGAGAAAAAAAGAATGCGGTTTTTTCTTCATGTGTTTGGCTTCAAGCCTTCAAACACATGCATACACAAGGTTTAGTTCTTCAAATGGATCCAATCTTTGTGTCATCCATTGGCCAATTATTATAGAACTTCTTGCCAAATTCATTACGGGAAGATGAGGCTTGGTACCTAGAAGATAGGAGTCTAGGAGATGACTGAAGTTCTACGATAATCTGTCTAGAACATCCCTTTACCATTACAGAAGTTACTAGTATTTAGCTTCTTTAGAATTACTTGCAGCAAAATTGCTACTTCAGAATTTAAATGTAGTCAACAATTCGTGAGGTAATTAAGAATTTAATTCCATTCAACAATTCATGAGGTTTTCTAGGGAGGGAGGGAGGGAGGGATTTTCTATAGCAATTTTGGTTGATTATTTTCATGGGGCATTGATATTTCTTCCCGTTCACATCTTGATTAGAATATTATATGTAGCTCCTGTTTAATCTAAGTATATGGTAGTATGGATCTAAGAGTGCACAAATCTGAGTAAGGGCAAGGAATCAGAGTGTTCATGTCTATTAGCTATTAATTTGGCAATTTTGGTTGATTATGTTTTTCATGAGGCATTGATAATTTTTTCTTGTTTACATCTTGATTAGAATATTATATTTAGCTCTTGTTTTATTTAAGTATATGGTATAATTGATCTAAGGGTGCACAAATCTGAGGAAGGGCGAGGAATCAGAGTGTTCATTTCTATTAGCTTTTAATTTGTTTTTACCAAGCATAATTTGTTTATGACAGATTTTGTCTTGATAGAGTCAATTGTGCATGAATCAACAATTTTGAATTGTTAACTGTAACCTCTGGTTGTTGCAGTATTTCAGTTGGAGAAAACATTTAAAACTACATTTGCTTTGCTTGTGCTTCATATGTGGCTCTTCTTACGCCGAATGAAGGAGGAAGGAAAGGAAGGAGCAGAATTTGGGCAATATCTATATGAGATTTACAATCACGATTTGGAGTTGAGAGTATCAAAAGCAGGGGTCGGTGTCTTCATTAATTATTTCATTTATTTTGTACAGAGATTATTAAGTCAAAATTTTATTCAATCAGCTAGATTCTGTCATTAAACTACTTGTATGTTTACATTGAAATATTGACTTATTATGTTTCAGTTTAGCGTTTAATGTTTCTTTAAGCTACTCTAATAATGCCTGGGTAATAATTTTCTCATTGTTTTAAAGCTTATATGAAATGATAGCATGTGAAACCAGAAGATAGTACGCTTCTCATATTATTTTATCTTAGAGTTGATCTTATATTAGAACTTGTACCGTGGACGTTGGACACCCTTCACAGATTTTTGTCCTAAGAGAAAAACAAGGCCTAGAGAAGAAGAAATTGAGCAGATTTTAGAAATTACATAAAGAATAATTATTATAATCTAAAAAGAGTCAATGACTAGATGTAGAGACAGTTCTCTTATGGGTGATTACCAAAAGAGTGAGCAAGTATTAGAAGAAATATATGGAATAATTGCTTTACATATAACCACTAACATGGTAAGGCACAACCAATGGATAATTAGCAGCGGCATACATCTTTCATCTTGTGAGGAAATAAGCCAGATGTTTATTATACAATCCGTGTCCTCTTTTACAACATATCTTGTTACAACATTGGGTTCAGTCAGATGATTTGCTTTCACCATTCAACATCTATTTCATAATTGGCAAACTACCAAATCTGTAGATAGGTAGGCTAAAAAAAAGAACAATAATGATAGCACCAACAATAAATCTTTTTATGCCAAATTTTGGGGTTCTTTCTTGATTCTCCTAGTACATTGCTTTAATTTAGCAACACCATTCTGGGGTGGAAACAAGTTTACTGCAATCCACTTACAGGGTTCAAACTTCAGTCTTCCCTTCCATAATATTTCGTCAGTTCTCCTTTACCTATTTTCTTCGAACCTGTAGCTGAAAAAAATTGTTTGATTCTTTTGTAAAATAATGAATTAAGAGGATCCATACAATGACTAATTGAACAAATGGAGAATGAGTATAATGATGTTTGATGTTTTCTGGAAGCAAGTAGTTGCCAATTTCATATTTGATACAAGGAGATATATCTTCATCAAAGTAACATTGAATCAGATGTCAACCAGATAGACTATGTGTTTAGTAGTTCTACTTCTACATGTAACAGGAATTTCATTGAATATTTGAGCTTTAGGTCTTCAGCTGGTCATTTTTTGGTTAATTTCATTAGTTTTTCTAGTTTTGATAAATCTAACCACTGGGTGTATTCAAATCTGGCTTTTTTTTTTTGCTGATAATTTCTGAATTGCAGGTTAACTTACTCTTAACAAAATGGATGAAGGAGTTAGAGAAGATATTTTATGGAAATATTATTGCATATGACACTGCTCTGAGTCCCGAAGCCAAAAACGAAGAACTTGTGAATGTCCTATGGAGGTAAACTCTGCCACCAGCCTACCGTAATCATGCTTGAAATCCTGTTAGATAATTAATCATGGAAATGTGAGGTAACATATTTTGAGTTTAGAAACATATTTTGAGTTTAGAAAGAGTTTGGGTACCCAACTACTTATGTTTTTTGACATTATAAAAGCTTCTCACTTGGTATGCTCCCTCTCATCTTCTGCAATTGCATAGAAAGCTACTGTCAAACACTTGTCAAATCTTAATGACTTGAAATGATGTTCTCCATTCACTTTATACTGATTGGATCAATTTACATAAAAGCTTCATTGTGTTAAAACGGGTACAGACTCTCTCAGTAGGTCATAGAACATACATTTCCTTTGAGGAGCAAGATAGGGATACATTGTCTTTAAACTTTAGTTGGGTTGTTGGTTAACAAATTGTGACTAAAAGTGGGTTAAATGGGACTTGTGAAGAAAAGTTTAGTTAATTGCAAATAGACTCCCTGCAGTATCACCCAATTGCGAATAGAGCCCCTGTATTTCTATTTGCGCAAATAGACCCCTATAGTATTGGCCCAAGTGCGAACACCCCTTCCATGAACCTTTTCGACACTTTTAAAACTAAAAAAAAGATTAGCAATTGGGGATCTATCCTCACCTACAGAACTATAGAGGGTCTATCCACCTCCTGAAAACCTTTTAATGATTTTAAGAGTAAAAAATTTCAACTCAGGGGGTCTATTCTTTACAAATAGAACTACATGGATTCTATTTGCAAACAGGTACAGAATCTCTCAGTAGGGTCAGTAGATCATACATTTCCTTTGAGGAGCAAGATAGGGGTTATTGTCTTTGAACTTTAGTCGGGCTGTTGATTGAACAAGTTGTCACTAAAAGTGAGCCAAATGGGACATTTGAAGAAAAGTTGAGTTAATTGCAAATAGACTCCCTGCAGTATCACCTAATTGCCAATAGATCCCCTTTAGTATTGGTCCAACTGCAAATACACCCGTTAGTGAACTTTTTCGACTCTTTTAAAACTCAAAAAAGATTAGCAGTTGTGGATCTATCCTTGCCAATAGAACTGTAGAGGATCTGTCCACCTCCTCAAAACTTTTTAACGATTTTAATAGTAAAAAGTTTCAACTCAGAGGGTCTATTCATACAAATAGAACTACAGGGGGTCTATTTGCAATTGGGTGATACTACAGGGTCTAGTCATAATTAACCCTTCTTTTTAACAATTTTGTAAAAAGAAGTTGGTTCTCAAGGGAATATGCACAAGGCTAGCAGTCTGTTTGAGTATTAAAAAAGGACAAGGAGTTCTAAGTTCAAAATATATTTAGGTATTGGTTAAGTACAGATGTTTGCTTGAAATGCATTGTACAGTTCTTAAATGTCAACTGTGTGTGATGAAATCTAAGCCATGCTGCAGACCAACTAGAAGTAGATTTCTAACACCTGTACCCATAATTTGTTTATCAATTGGCATTTTCAGACCTGGCTTTCTTCTGTGTCGGACATTTATATTTGATGTCAGAGAATTAGTTAACCTCTATAGAATATAGGCAAGGCAATATGTAGAGATATATTGATTTTAGTTCCACCTCATTAATATTGCCTCTTAGCAAACCAAATGAAAGGGAGACCTAACTTTATTAAAAGCTATATAAGCGCTCCTAAATATTTCAACATTTTTTTTGTAGAAAATTAAATATTTCAGCTTTTCTTTCTACTCAATAACAAATGCCTTAATTCTCAGAGGGGTTTACACCAATCTTACCACAGATGTCGCTGTATAATTCTGGCACATTCCGATGCACGAATATGGCTATATACTTGCCTGTATAATAACATTTATTCTGCTTGCACTTAAACATCTTATATATCATAGTTGCTACAAATATAAATCTCTTGTGCCTTGAGAGCTCCATACACATCCTTGCGTGTTATTCTGCACAATGTAGCTAATTCTTATTTATGTTGTGCTTTTGTTTTATGGATGAATTGCTTATTGCAAGTTTTTCTTAGTCTATTTTTCTTTAAAAATTTAGATAGTTGGCATAACTTTGTGAGATTTTTTTTCTTCCGTAGCTTTATTCTCAAACAGTGTTGGAGCTTAGACAAAGTTGTCGTAAACTGACCATAAGCTTTATGTGATCTCGATCTTAATATAATTGCAGTAGAAATAGCTTAGCATAAGGTACTTCAAGTGTTTCCGTCCATACATCAAAAAAAGCCCTTGGCTTTCTCCTTGTTCTTTTAGTGTCTTTGCAATTCCTTGCAAAGCTCACATTGATTTTCTTTCAGGAATGTTTTCTCAGAAGATGGCTCAGGGTTGTCAGATCCCGTGGCTGCTCCTGCTGTTCAGGCGAGTTTGCTTTTTTCATCATTGAGCAGACGTCTGTGCTGCGGCTAGAAATTCTCTACATCCTTAGTTGTAGATGAAATTTACAAATTTGTTAATTAGACCAATAATATCTCATTTCTCTGTGGGCCCCACGTAAGATATTTTTTGCATGAATGATACATTTTAGAATATAAAATTATAGCCCTTAACCCTCATTGCTACTTCAAAGATTTGGTGAAGTGGCAAGGAGGTTTGGCACGGTAGCACACCATCCTAGGTTCAAATCCAACTGTCCATGAATAGAAAGAGAATTTTAAAAAGTTGCCACCTCTGTCAGAGTCCATATTTCGGCCCATAAAAAGAGGCCGAGCATGTGAGGGCTACGCTAGAATATAAAATTATGACCCTCAACCCTGACCAATATGAAAAAGTATATGGTAGGACCCTTCGCAGAAAATATATTATTGGTCCACTAAACCGATTTTCAGATTTCTCCACAATTTATTACTTGTTGTTTATTGGAATAAAGGTTTGTTTTTGTTTTAGGCAATGGCTAGATATACTTGTAGGGAGTCCACAAGCCTGTCAATGACAGGTAAACCCTATTCTATTTCTACTTTAATTATGCATCTTTGTGTCTGACTGAAATTTCGAAGCAATTTGCTCATCTTGTTCTGTTCACAGAGAAGGAAGCTCTGTACTCTGGCAACTTCATGTTCACCTCATTGGAAAACCAGTTACCCAATCAAGGGAAGTCCGCAAAATGATACCTTGAAGCTGTAGAAAATGACATCTACGAAGCAAAAGATTAAAGATATATTTTAGTATGATATTTAAATGTTGCTTTCCAAATGAAGGGAAAAGAAAATTAATTGGATGACGATGACGACAACAATGAAGGGAGACTTCTATGTGTTTGGAGGAGAGATCCACAAGAATTGAAGCCTTGTTTTTTGCCCTCCTTTTCTTGTTAGGTACAATACAACTTTGATTTGTTTAGTGATCATCTGAGGGAGCTTTGCTTGAGATGTTCCTTTTTCGGTAATGCTCTTCTTGGGGTTATTTGTTATCCTCCATCTGGTCTCAGATTCTGAATCGAGCGAACAAAATGTTGGCCGAAGCTACAGCTGTCAACTTTTTGTAATATTAAATAATGTTTTTATGTTGGTATCTGGTTTATATGCAACCAGCAAAAGTAGCTTTTACTACACTAGCTGTTGGATAAGTAGGTTTAGGGCAAGACTATTATAAATTTTTCCATAGAAAAAGGCTAGCAAAAGGAAGGAGATAGTTTATTATTGAATTTTTCTAATGGCTTGTTAAGCAATATTTTACTTCTTGAACATGCTCATTGACTTTCCTAAACCCTAGAACTCTACCCTACTATGATTTTACGCCAGCTCATTTGAGCAACTCCGACAGTTTAGCAAATCTAATAGAACATGAATTAGCAATGGTGGGTGTGCAGTCTGAAAAAATAAAATAAAAATGGGTTACATACAGATGGATATTTTACACGTGGGGGTGCACGTTTATGTATAATGTCCTTAAATTTTAATAGTCAAACTTAAATTTACGATAAATTGTTTAAGCAAATTTAGAGATTTTAGACAATATAGCGAGCAATTACTGGTAACTCATATTATTAATTTATTCATAGTTATTTTTTAATATTTAATAGTTATTAGGAGTCGAAAATATGTCTTGGTAATATAAATACAATAGTATATATTGAGAATTTTTATTATTTCATCTATTACAAGCATTTTGCTAGTGCTCGCTCGGGTGGTCGTGGTTGTTTTTGGTTTGCATACCTGATTTCTTTGTTCTCTATGAATGATTTATTTATTTATTTATTTATTTCTTATGCCCATCATGCTTCAAAAAAAATTAAATTGCACTAAACTTTTTTAGTTTTTCACTTAACACTAAAAAATTTTGGCAGAAAACCCCCAATAACGGTTGTTTGTAATTTTTGGTTTCACAGGGAGCTATTTGTAATATTTGAATTTGTTAGGTGCTTTTTTGTAATTTTAGAATTTTTAGGATTTGCTTGCAATCTTTAAATTTTTCAGAGGGTTTTTCATACTTTTAGATTTTTCAAGTGGGTTGTTTGCAATTTTTATAATTTTTCAAGGGGGTTGTTTGTAATTTTCAAAATTTTGAAGGGTGTTGTTTGTATTTTTCATGAATTTATTTGTAGTTTTCATATTTTTCAAGGAGTTGTCTGCAACTTTTGGAATTTAAAGAGGATTGTTCGTAATTTTTAGATTTTTTAGAGGATCGTTTGTTATTTCATATTTTAATGGGGCTATTTTTAATTTTTATATTTTTTAGAGGTTCTTTATAATTTTATGGATTAATCTGCAAATATGTATTATTTGAGAAGTAACTTTGGGTTTGAGGGATAATGTTCATCAATGTACAACTATGGGTACAATGTTATGTGGGTTAATTGTAAATCATCAAAATATTTTGGAGGTTTTTCTAAATTTTTCAAACTTAAAGAGGGTTTCAAAAAGTTTTAGGGCTTTAGTACTAAGTGGCCAAACTTATTGGAGTTTTAGTGAAATTAAGCTTTAAAAAAAATAAAAAAGGGCTTCATGACAATCTTTTGATATGGAGGGTTAATGGTAAAACCACCGATCTCTTTTTATACATAAAGAAGGGATTGTTATTGCACGTTAGTGAAACTAAAAAAAAATTGGGAGTTTAGTACTAAGACACCCAAACTTGTTTGAGGTTTAGTAAAATTTAGCCTTTAAAAAATTAGGGGCGGACATATGGCAAATTATTGAGATGTAAGGCTAACATTAAACCACTAATCTCTCTTTTATATGTAGAGAAAAAGAGAATTAAAAAAGTAATTATTATATTTTTTAGTTATAGATAATTATAGTTTGATTAGAATTGCTAAATATTTGATTATAATTAGAATTTGCTAATTATGAATAAATTTAATTTTATGAGAATTCTTAATGGATATAAGATTAGTTCTACATGCCACCTCTTAATAGAATAAGATGTGTTTACTTGTCAAGTTTTCAATATGACACATGTCAATTTTCTATATGTTTATGAGTACCACCAATTTCTTTTTATACATTATTTATACATCATAGATTGTTGCATAACTATATACGGGAAGATAGAGTACTCACTATAAATTAGTCTGCCAATAATTTGGATAACGACACAACCCGCACGTTTGATTTCGTAGTCAAAGTATATTGGTTCAAATCGTGGGTCGACATTCTTGAGCTTGACCTGAAGATGATCAAACGAGAAATTTTTTAATTTTTGTTTTGGTGTGCGTGTGTACCTTTGTCTTTTGTAATTGCGGGGGTTCCATTTTGATTTCTTTTGCAGTGGTCCATAGGGCCTTTTAATAAACCGACCAAACCTTGAACAAAAATTAAAGGCTTAATTGCACTTCAATACCCTATAGTTACCCCTACTTTGCACTTGTATACCTTTATTTGTCTTTTGCAGCGCTTATATATCTTAAACTTTCTAAAATGAGCACTTATATACTCTTACTTGTTTTGGCTGCAATTATCTACCCTAAAGTTTTTTAAAATATGCACTTAAATACCCTAAATTTATTAAAACTTGTACTTAACTACCCTTAGCTATGCAAAACTTGAGGGTATTTAATTGCAAGTATTAAAAACTTCAGGGTATTTGAGTGTCAATTTTACAAACTTTAATGTTATTTAAGTGCAAGTTTTCTAAACTTTAGGGTATATAAATGCTGCTAAAACAAATGAGAGCACGTAAGTGCAAGTTTTACAAAGTGTGGGATATATATGCGCTACTAAAAACAAGTGAGGGTATATAAGTGCAAAGTAGGGGAAACTATATGGTATTTGATTTTTAAGATGTGAATTAACTTAAACCCTAAAAAATTAAGGATTATTTAAAAATTGATTCAGAAAATTTCAAAAGTTTTGAGGGTTAAATGGTATTTTTGAAATATTTTGGAGCTATCTTAAAATAGACCAAAATTCCTGGGTTTTGTGAAATTCACCCTAACTAAATTATCATGTTTTGTTTGTGAAGATAGATTCTAAATGTGATATTATAAATTAACAGAGAGGTTGATCACAAAAAATCCAGCTTCATTACCAAATTGTAGTTTTTTGTTGAATCGGATAGAGTTCCAATTTGCAACTACGTAAAACTATGATTAAGAGCCAGACAAGGTAACAAATTTTGAGACAAAAGAATATTTGACAAATCAGACAACCTCTAGCTTAAAGTTTCTAAGCTCAAAACACGATTGCAAATTTTTTTAATAAAAATATTTGATAAATAAAAATGGGAATATTTTATCAGAACTTGCATGCAATTGAAAGAGGCAAGATCTCAGGTTAGTGATTGAGATTAACCCCAAATTGAAAGGAGATCAGAAAACTTCTTAATAGGAGGAGATATCAATTATCTAGCTTAATTAAAGAAAATTATGATGTTATTATTTATTAACAAGAGAATAATTATAGGAATCTCCGCTGGAATTCAATGCCCCCATCACCTCATGGGTGTATATCCAAACTGTCAGTCTGGTAGATTTTTATCATATTAGACCCTATATTCTCTCTTATATGTATATTAAGATCAGAAAGTGAAATTTTCTACACACCCTTTAAAAATGGAGTTTGTTCCATTTGATCCTATTCTCTTTCAAAACTTTATATTAGACCCCAAATCTTCAAATTTCTATGCAGCACTCTCAGGCCCATCCATTCCATAAGTTTAGTCATGCTATTGTAACGATTATGTGCGGGTGCTATTTAAAAAACTCAATAAATTTAGGGGTGCAAATTGGAAATACAAAGATTTTAAAGCCTAATATAAAACAGAAGAGAGAATTTATTCGGGCGGTGCATGATAAAAAACCGAAGCCGGGATTGATCGGAAACGGATCACTACTGCAAATATTATTAAAGTTGAGGTCTGCAGAACAAAAGAAAACACTTATTAAATGTAATAAGCAAATAATTTGCTTCTCTCTCTCTCTCTCTAATTTCTTCTCTCTCTCTCTTCCGAAAAAGTTTCCAAATATAGCTAACGATACGCGTCCAAAAAGCACAGAGAAAGAGAGAAAGAGTGTTTTCTTTTGTTTTTATACTAATTTTATTTTACACAGGAAATAAGAGATAAAATAAAAAAAAGGTAGAAATAGGTAATGGGGGCTGAGCTGGAGCTGGAGGGCACTAATGGTGATTGCCCACTTGCAATTTTTCTGAGTCTTTCACATCGACAACAAGAAGAGCTCATAATTTGAATTGGGTTTGGATCAGTTTTGAGAGAAATCTGGTGATTTGAGCCAAAGATCGCATCTTTCTTCTGTATGAGGCAACAATGCAGAAAATTCCTGAGTTTATTCCTAATAAGGTAACCCCCATTTTACTGTTTATTTTTTCTATTTTCTTGTTGTGCTTTTTCACTCGTTTCCATGTTCAAAGAATGCCTAAAAGCGGTGAAAAGTTGGGTTCTTTTTTGTTCCTGAGTTTGTTTTATATGTCTCTACTATTTTATTGATTTAATTCATTGTTAGCCTCTTTGGATTGGATAGCGATCTGGGTATTGTTCAATTTGTGGTATTTTTCATTCTTGGTTTGATTCGTTGAGTTTGGGTTCTTAGCTTTAGCTGTGTATGTAATGATCTGGATACTGGCAACTAATAGAAATGACTTTTTTTCCCCTTTAGCCTTTGTTTTATGTTGGAATAACGAAAGCCCATCTCCATGCATTTCCCTGTTTTATTGAATGCCTTGTTCCTGTTGTTGGTTGTTGGCTTCCATATATATTTTGTTCTGAGATGTATAGTAGAGGCAATAAATACAAGTATGAAGTCTTTATGCATCCCCTTAATTTTCATTAATGTTACTGATCTGTGTGAGAGTTTGCCATTGCACTTGTATATGTGTGTCCATTACATCCTTAAATGTCTGAAATTATGCAATAAATCACATGCAGGATGCTCTCATCATAAATACTCAGAAGAAGAACCCGCTTGTATCGGCTATGATTGTGTTATTATTGTTAATGGTTTGTGGAGTTTTTATATGTTCCATGTGCTTAAAGCAAAAAGGGTTCATCATCAATCCCTATTCAATGAAGATCAGGCAAGTACAACAGCAATGTCCTGATCCAAACATTCCACAATCTGAGGTACCATATGTTCACTATCCGGAGCCCACTACTTACAAAAGGTAAAAACCGCATCAAGGAAAATTGTTTGGATGCATAAGATTTTTTTTTTCTTTTTCAAGTTTGTGTGTAATAAATCTTTTTGTTCTTTTTTTTAAAGAAATAAATCTTTTTGTACTTGTAGAAATGAATGCAGATGCACACCAGTTAGGTTCTTTGCGATTTTGTCGATGCAAAGGTCTGGAAGTGGTTGGTTTGAGACATTGCTGAACAGTCATATTAATGTTAGCTCCAATGGGGAGATTTTCTCGAACAAAACCAGGAGAAGTAATATGCCAAACATTACGGAGACCTTGGATAAGGTGTACAACCTTGATTGGTGGAGTAGTGCTGCTAAAAATGAGTGCACTTCTGCTGTTGGCTTCAAGTGGATGCTGAACCAAGTAAGTTTATATGGCTCATATCATTGCTTTATGTTTGGCAGAGTATAAAACTATAACCCTGAACTCTCACCATAACTTCGCAGTGTTGGTATACAAAAGGAACTTTAACTTGGTATCTGAGCAACTCATATTTAAGTCCCACCAAAGACATTTAAATTGGGGTTTAAAAAGATTTTGCTGTGTAAGTCTATGTTTTGGTCCATGAGAAGTGCACTCAACTTGTGGCATGTAAGAGTATAAAACTACAACCGTCAATCTAACTTTGGAGTTTTAGTATGGTGTGAGGGACCTCTAACAAAGTCATTTCTCTGGTGGTACATTACACTTAATGTGAAAATTGAAGTAGCTTGGTCATGTACGAAATAGTGTACACTTCTTTTCTCACGACATGTAGAGTCTTAGTTTATGTTAAGGTAGTTAACAGTATTCTGTTTTCTGGTTCCTATTTTAAGCTTATGCCTTCCAGCTAATTTATGAAGTTCATTTAAACTCTGAATGTTTCCCTAGTTGCAGCAATTATTTTCATGTCTAGAGTAGTGATAAACAATGACGAACAGTTACGCATGTTTTCGTCCTATCTGGTAGAGACATATCAGCGTTGGACTTTTCAATGTACTTATTTTGTAAAAATTAAATTAAAAAACTGCCAGTTCCAATTGCAGATAAAATACAAATAAAGTATAGGATTGTAATTTGTGTGCAATGACTCACTATGGTGATTTCTGCTTGATGTTTCATACATTATTGTTATTTTTATAAAGGCTTGCAAAAAAAACTTGTTTTTATTGTTGAAACTGTTGTTTGGGAGAACTTACTGGTATTATCGGTGCTATCAAAGTTAGTTAGGTTGTTGTAAATTTTTCATAAATGAGCAAAGATACAATAATATGAGAGATGATATAACGATCATTTGATTTTTAGTGGTGTTCCTTTTAGTAAAACTAGAAAAGAAAGAGAGCCTATTGTACATATTGATGGTCAAGAAATACCTAAAACTAATTATTTTGGATATTTAGGATCAATCATTAGGAACGATAGTGAGATAGTGGATGATGTTATACATCGAATTAAATCAGGATGGTTGAAATAGAGAAGTGCTTCGGGAGTCTTATGTGATCGTAGAATACCTATGAAACTCAAGGGAAAATTCTATAGGATCAGTGTCTTGATTTCTCCGTCTCTCATGATAATTAAGATATCTAGAACTATTCTGACTGTGAGCATCAACCGATCCCGTCCCATTAATAACGAGGAAACAGTGCTAACTCCTGAACCAACCTACAACCGACACCTGTTAAGGCTGTCCGGCACAACCACCTTCACATAGTTCTTTCTAATCATTAGTCAACATCTAGGAGTAGGGCTGACTTACTCTTCGGTCTATTATCATCAGACAAAGTGACGTAAATGCCCTCTGACCTTCCATATAAATAGGGAACTGTATAACAAAAATGAGGTAAGTAATCGAGCCTAGAGAATTTCTCCCCAAGAATATCTTCATCTTCTATTCTTATAAAAGACTCATACTAACTTGATCGTCAGAGGGACCACCAGAGATCCCAAATCTGCCCTTTCACAGGTCTTTTGTTAGTGTGGGAGAGATTCTACTTCAACTAAATCACCAGGCATTAGAAGAGAGAGCGGATCCCATCCCTTCGAACACTAATCCACCAGTGATTATTGACTGCGTGATCTCCAACATTAACAACAAGGATAAAACTCACAAATTTCAAAATTTTTTTTAAATCCTAGTACTTCATCAACACACCCCCATGACCATATCTCTAAAATCTTCCTTCCATTAGATGTTAAGTTTACCCATTGGCTGTTAAGTTTACTCATTAGTTGTTAAGTTTACTCATTAGTTATTTAGTGTAGAGTATAATTGTAAGGGGATTATTTCTTGGTTCTTAAAATATATAGCATTTGTTGCTAATGCTAAAGATTGACTCCTAAACATATATATCGATTGTTAAATATATAGCATGACTGTTAAACATATCTGAATGATTCTACAGCCTAATTCTACACATCATTAAGTAAAAGAAGATGAACAATACAACTCAAAGTTGCATATATATGATGGCAATGGAATCAAGTTGTTTGCTTCACTCTTAAGATTGCTTCAGCGTGACATACTCTCTACAGCCTCACAATCCTACTGTAATCCCAACTCGTGGCCTATTCAATGAAATTCCCAATCCAAACATTAACTATTATTAACTGATTTTTGTCTTAGTTGTCAATTTACTAGACAAGTATTGCTTAAACTCTTAGATTGTTAAAATTTGACTTTGTTTGTTTGATTTTTATTTAACCTATACAATCACCTCTTTAAGTTTCCAAACTACCATTCATACTAAATTTCGTCCAACTTGATATTTTAAGAGACAACAAATAACCCTCATAAAAATTAGGCCACTTTATGAGCTTGTATGAGTGTAAGCATTTCAATTGTTGAAAGAGTTGTTATTATTAGAACTAATGTAACCATATATGAAAATATTTTAGTTAATAACTTTTAATAGTTCTAGTATAATCTTAGTAGGTATACCATAATCTTAAATAGTTATTTTAACAGACAGATGAAACTTAACAGCCAATGAGTAAACTTAACAATCAATGGGTAAACTTAACAACTAATGGTTAAATTTAACAGCCAATAAGTAAACTTAGTAACCAATGGTTAAACATAACAGCCAATGGTTAAATTTAACATTTTATGCTTAAAATTAACATTCAATAAATAAACTTAATGGTTATGCTATAAACTTAACATACAATGAGTAAAGTTAATGTCAACCAAGTAGGATTCTCAACTAATCTTTCATAGTTCATAGTCAACCCATATAATTATAAGCTCGTGTAATTTTGATGTTTACATACACACATCATGGATTCCTAGTTGGACTATAGCCTTCCACCAATGAAAAAATTAGTAGTTCATAACCCCGACACTGTAAAAATTTACATGAAAAAAAGATAAAAGGGATAGCTAGTATAGCAGCTTTACAATGCAAGATTCAAGAAACAAACTACTAAAAACCAACTAAAACAATTCTTCTTGATCACAATATGACTCCACATTAACAATCCCAAAACCTTGTCATAAAGAGTTGGACCCCTAAACTTCTCCCTCGTATTGCCTTCAAGGAAAGCTTGAACTTTAAGAGCACCGCTTAATTGTTTTGCTATAGTTTGCTCAAAGTCTCCTTCTGCAATTATCATATTCAACCAAAAAATAGAGCAAAAGAACTTTCCAGCTAGAGAAACAACTTTGATACAGGTGAAGAGCAAATTGAACAAAATCAAGATGACTTCCATCTCTTGGAGGCTTGGTGAAAAAAATAAATTCCAGAATTCCATTACGATTTTGATGAATGTTTGTTAGATAATTGGCCAAACAATTACAAGCTTGAAGCGGAGGAAGAGGAGGAAGAAGCAGAAGTTAGGGGTTTGGGAAGGGGAGAGGGAGGTGATGGGGTTTACAATGGAATTCGATGGAGCAAAAGGAGATAAGGGACTCAGCTTGAACTAGTTGAGGATGCGCTTGAGATCGGTGATGGTGGAGGGGAGGCAGGAGAGGGAGACGGCTAGATCAGCGAAGAAGATAAAGAGGGAGAGGAAGAGGAGGAGGGTTAGGAGAGAGTAGGAGGAGGCTAGATCAACCATGAAGGTCAGGGTTAAGGTTAAGATTAGGAAAGAGGAGACAAGAGGAGGGAGGAGCAATAGCTTTAGCGGCAATGCCGACGTTGGTGGTAGAGGAGGAAGATTGAGGGAGATGATTGAATTGGGAGGGGGAAGAGGGAGGAGAGATATGGCTGTGGATTCAGAGAGAGAGAGAGAGAGAGAGAGAGAGAGAGAGAGAGAGAGAGAGAGAGAGAGAGAGATTATGCGGGGTAGTTTTTAGAATTTTTTATGTTATTTTTGGGGGTAGTGTAAAAGGGGGTAAATCACAAATGCCCATTGTATTTGAGACTTATACATAAGGAAATTAATATGGGGATGTGAGGCACATGTAGTTCTCTATTTTGGTGTCTTGGCACAATTTTTCCTTAAAATTACATGAGACTAAAGCTTTTTGTTTATATATATGCGAAGTCCCTACGTATACATAATAACTAATTATTTTTCAAAATGCTAGGGAGGGTTATGACCACCTCTAGGCCCCTGCCCCCTTTTAGGCTTGGTTTGATATGAGGGAATGTGAGGGGAGAGGAGAGACAAAAATTAGATTTGCTTTTTGGTAGGAGGTTTTTAGAGGCGGAGGGAGGGGATACAACGAAATAAAAAAAAGCTAGAGGGAGGAAAATCCATCTAAATTTAAATGATTCAAGAGAAGAGAGAGAAAATGAACTACAAAAGCATACATCTCTCTTCCCCTCCCGTCCCCTCCCCTCCAACTAAAACATAAAGGCGTAAATGGATGTCTCTCCCTCCACCTTCTTGCACCTCCCCTCCCTCACTTTCCCTCCTGAAACTACCAAACCAAGTTTTTCTGCTTTTAAGAAAGCAGTGAAAATAATTTTTGTAAAATGAGCGCAACGGGCCGCAGGTTTAAGTAGCTAAAGGTTAGGCGAAAGGCTCGCAGAGGCCCATGCAATCCCAAATTGAAGTCGCAAGCCGATGGGCTGTTGACGAGTCCACCCCGAAACTTCACTAATCCCCGAACTTGACGAATCTTTGAACAAGTCCCACGCACCAATCGAGTCGACACGCACAGGAAAAAAAAAAAAAAAAAAAAGAACCCCCGTCGGTATAGCAACTTTCCTCTATCCTCTCTTCTCCGTTTCTCCCCGATCCACTCAAACCCTAACCCTAGATTGAGAGGGGAAAAAAACCACGATGGCGATCCGCAAGCTCCTAACCCTACCCCGATCCCGCCACAGGCCCTCAATACCGTCCTTCCTCCGATCCTTCTCCGCCACCGCGATTGCCGATCCCTCCGCCGCCGGCGAGATCTCCTCCCTCCCCTCCTCCCCTCCGGTGATGCACTACGATCGCGTCGCCGTCGCCGTCAAATCGAAACTCCAGCGCCTCGAAAACCCCGACCCCCGCTTCCTACGCTTCGCCTCCCCTCACCCGACCCTAGCCGACCACTCCTCCATCCTCGCCTCTCCTCAGACCCGAGTCACCACGCTCCCCAACGGCCTCCGCGTCGCCACCGAGTCGAATCTCGCATCCGAGACCGCCACCGTCGGGGTCTGGATCGACGCTGGATCGAGATTTGAGACTGATGAGACCAACGGAACTGCTCACTTCTTGGAGCATATGATATTCAAGGGGACGGAGACCAGGGATGTGAGGAAGTTGGAGGAGGAGATTGAGAACATGGGTGGGCACCTGAATGCTTATACGTCAAGGGAGCAGACGACTTACTATGCGAGGGTGATGAAGGGGAATGTGGGTAATGCGGTGGATATATTGGCGGATACACTGCAGAATTCGAAGTTTGACGAGGCTTTGATTAATAGGGAGAGGAATGTCATATTGAGGGAGATGGAAGAGGTATACAAATTATTAGTTTTTGGTGTAAATCTTATTGTTTGATTAGTTCATTAAGACGAGATATTTGCTTTCATTAGATCAAATTAAATTAATATTTTCAAAATTATGGCGCTTTTTGAAATTAGATCTTTTGAATTACTTTTGCAAAGCTGGTGCTGTGATCTTTTTGATGCAATTATGGTAATTAAACCTGGAAAATTGGATTACTTGGCTGATTTTAGCCATTATAATATGCTGATTGTTCATTTTTATATGTGCTTATTTTGTTTAAATTACATATTATTATGATTTAAGTTTTGTAAGTCACATCTAGTTATTTTTCTTCGTTAATTATGGAGGCTACTTGATTATTGAGCAGATTGAGCAAACATAAATTGGACTTTTGGAGCTGTTTTATGTGTTTTTGCTGCCTTTTTAACTGTTTAGACAGTTTGATATTAATTTTTTCATTAATGGGATTCAATTTTGCACTTTTATGTATCTTCATCCTTTTAAAATCATAGTTACATATATTACATTTTGAGAGGTGGAGGAGATATAGGTTAGGCCATCTTTTGAAATAGTGGTCATTTTGAGAGGTGGAGGAGATATAACTTACGTCTTAATGTTCTCTGTTTCTTTATTTATATTTTCCTTTTCTTGTTACTTTATACCTGATGAAATTTATCAAAGCGCAATTTAGTTCAAATTCTATCATTTGGTAGAAATGGCTAATTTCAATCTGTAAAATTAAAATTCATTGGCGGTTTAGTGGTTCACGGTTGCGCCTTAATTATTTTCTTTTTACTAATCTCTCTTTTTGAAGTTCACTAGCTTCCATTGTATTGTTTTCCTATCAGCAGTATTGGTGGTTCATTAACTCTTATTGGTAAAGTGAAGAACTCAGAAATTTTCTTTTGGATATAGAGCCAATAATCATAATCATTTGAGTCGTACTTTTATTTTGTTATTATTGAATGTGTTTTATGCTGCTTTCTTATTGATATTTCTTTGATGTTTTCGTCATGCAAACATGTCTAGAATTATCTTTGATAGATTTACATCTTTTGTTGCTTCAGTCCTAGTTTAGTATTAAATATTTGTCTTATTTCATGCCTATGTTTTTGTCTTTGTTTCTAATTTCTTTTTTTGTTTTTTGAATGATAACATTGTCACCCATGTTGCGTTCTTTCTTCTGTTTATACTTTGCTGTTAGATGTTATTTATGGGCAAGCGACAATCACAATTCTTTTTGATGTATTCATATATTTTTTTTTCTCTTGCTTCGATTGTTCTTCATATTGTCTAATTGTATTTTGATTTTTCTCCCGTGTCATGTTACTTAAATTTTACATTTATAACAGATTAAAATCATAGTATAGTTTACTTCAGGCACTGATTTGAATTTCTTCTACGTTTATAGACTTTCTAGTTACCATGTGAGTCCAATAGGAGCTGTTAATTTCTATTAATCCTTGTTTAGTATTGTGTGCCTTTGTGTGCTTGTTCCACGCACCCTGCCATATTTGTGTGTTTGTTCCACACCCCCTGCCATATTTTACTTGATCTAATCCCTGTCGAAGAATTAAACTTTATTGGTTCTTCTCTTTTTGCATATGAAACATCATGAGATCGAGAACAGTCACTTACGCCTGTTTGTCACTTTGGTTGTAAAATCACTCGTTGATGATGATTTCTTTGCTTTTATATTGCTTCAGTGAGGTTACAATGCAAAGGACAAAAGCATTCACTGATCTGTCATGATTTTAAAGTTATTCTGGATTATTTATAATAATTAGGTCTAACTTGGTGTAGTAACTTTTTACTTGTACTTTGTACGGATGAAGTCTGTTTTACTGTGTAAAAAGACTATAAATGGGATTAACAAGTGTAATTATATCATTAAATATTTGTAAATTAATTTTTTATATATCTTGTAGGTTGAGGGGCAAACTGAAGAGGTTTTATTTGATCACTTACATGCGACTGCATTCCAGTATACTCCACTCGGAAGAACTATTCTGGGACCTGCTCAGAACATCAAGACAATCACGAGGGATCACATTAAGAACTACATTGCAACACATTACGCAGCACCTAGGATGGTAAACGATGAAATTAGTAATTTTGTTGGCTCTTGTTGAGTAATAGTTAGACTGAACTAATTACTAGTTTTCTTATCCTATTTTGACCATTTGGTCGCATGGAGTCTTATGTTCTTTTGGGGAAGTTGCTCAATGTCTTCTGTGAATTATGCTATTAGGTTATTTCGGCTTCTGGTGGAGTTGATCATAATGAACTAGTTGACCATGTGAAGAAGCTATTTTCAAAGCTTCCAGCTGATCCCACCACTGCTTCTCAGTTGGTTGCGAAGGAACCAGCTACATTTACTGGTTCTGAGGTCTGAATCTCAATCTATGACTGTATCTTTATTTCTTATCCTTGTATGATTCAAGTATAGTTGACTCCTGCTGGTCACCTTTCCTACTGTGATCACCGAACTTTAGGTCCGGATAATTGATGATGATATTCCACTAGCACAATTTGCAGTAGCTGTTGCAGGAGCATCCTCGACAGATCCAGATTCTATTGCTTTGATGGTCATGCAGTCAATGCTGGGGTCTTGGAGCAAGAGCACTGCTGGAGGAAAACACATGGGGTTTGTTTCCTACCTATTTTAGAGCTTAATTTTAATTGCCTACACGGCTAAAGTCACTGTTCTTACAGTTCCTACATCTATTTGATTGCTTTGAAAATATATGAGCAGTTCCGAGCTCGTTCAGAAGGTTGCAATTAATGAAATAGCTGAGAACATGATGGCTTTTAATACCAACTATAAAGATACTGGCCTTTTTGGTGTTTATGCAGTTGCCAAGGTTTGTATCTTTTCTTATTATTCACATGATAACTCATGTTTTGTCATATTAAGTTGGAAATTACTTTTTTGATGTTGTGTTTTCTTTTATTTTTATTTTTTAATATTTTATGAGAACTAGTATTTCTGCTCGTGCATGCTCTGCAATACTTTTTGCATCGTGGGTTTATCTATCCTTGATGCACTTCTTTCTTTTTGATAGTGATCCTATACATTATTTGATTAACATTTCAATATTTTATTTTACGTAATTATGTTGAATTGCAGTAGACTCAACAGAAAAAATATATATTTGGGAGATTTATATCATTTGAGAAAACCTATGCTGGAAATAACAATCTTGTTACATTTACTCTTCTATATCTTAATAATAATAAATTGATTGATGAATGTAACAACTGTCTATATGTCAACAGATAGTCTAATTAATCAATAATATATATGAAAATCTAACATTGAATAAGTGGTTAGTAATTATAGGATTTTTCATGACTTCAACTGAAAATATTGGAGGATAAAAGTTAAATTGAGATGGGATAGAAATTGTATATCAAACAATAAAAAAAGATAACAATAACCATATGTTCTATATCATTCTACTTTACTTTTATGCATATAAGCTTCCAGCAAACTTATGTGACAATGTTGGGGCATATGTTCTTCTTTTTGTTGGATCTATGAGTATGCCATGGGACAACCAAGTGATAAGTCTGTCTATTTGCTCGTTTACGCAATAAGGGTTACTTTATGTTTTTCAATGCTACTTAAAGATAAAGAATCAGTGAATCAGGGAAATCTAATTGAATTTTTTATGAAAAACTCATGAAAAATACTTTTCTTTGAAAAGTAGGTTTTGTAATAAAAAATACTTTTCATTAAAAAGTATTTTATTCCGTAATCTGTTAGGTTTTACCCTATAGAGCCTTTAAATCTAGGTACTTTTAAAATTACCCTCAAAAGTATGCATCCCTCTATTTTAGGGAATAAAATTGGAATATTTATTAAAAATATTATTTTCTCAGTAAATGACTGAACTTCTATTAGGTAAGTTAATTTAACAAAAAGTTAATCAATCACAATATTTGGGGGTTAAAAGATGAAACAGGAGAGGAGAAAAAGAGGTGTTATTGATAGTGTTTTAGTGGGTATTAAGATTAATTAATTTAAACTAATCTGAAAATAAAAGTGGCTCCACTTTGCTGGAATATTAGGAGTCCTAACTTAGGACTATACTATGTGATCAGTATTCAGAAATATAAGATTTGAAAAGGTTAAACGCTTCTCAGATTGATTTGAATGAACTGTTAGTGGTCAAGTATTTTTAGGAAGACCTTGTGCAACTTTAGGGGAATAAAGGTCTTATGAAAGTGTATTAAACTGGACCATCTGTGATGGAAGTGCCGTACAGCTTGGGTGAGCTCATCTATTGTCAGTTTTTTTATTACTTTATTTTCTGTATTATCATAAGCATTCTTCTTAATTCTTATTATGTGGAAGGGGAAGAGCACAGATGCAACTATTCAAACTGCAAATTAAACTTTTCTGGATCAAATTATTTTTACGTCCTCTGGTTTATTTTTTCTGCTGTTTGCAGTCATTTGTTAGCATTCATCTCTACTATTTCTGCTGGTAGTTCAGTTTACTGATGGTAGTCATAAATATGCCTCCCAACTTGTTGGTTGTCAGATCTTTAGCTTCTTGTCATTTGGTAATGTGAATTGGTTTGTGTTCTTATGGGAGACATGGGTGCCTAGTTCTATTTCTTTTGTCACTGACCCGCAATATTATTAATTCAATCATACCTTTTTTGTGCAGCCGGATTGCTTGGATGATTTGTCCTTCGCAATTATGAGTGAAATGAGCAAGCTCTGTTATCGAGTTTCAGATGCTGATGTCACTCGTGCCCGGAATCAGGTATCTTCATAACTACTTTGATACTGTTATCTGATACTCCAGTTCTCTAGTCATAAGTAGATTAGACATGTATAACTGAGATTTGTTATTCTTGATTAGACTACCTCGTGTTCATTCCCCTTAAGTTTTTTTAATTTATGGTTATCAATTTATGTTTCTCATATTATCAATCAGACAATCATCTAGTATTTAGTGAAGGTTGAATCAGATGAAAATGTGTTCTATGTTAAAAATCATTCGTTATTTTGTAAGCTTCAGTTTATATGCTTTAGTAATTTGGATTGCAGATAGATTTTGGCAATTATGGCAGATTGTAAGAAACATTTCTTACTGACATTTTTTGTTACTTGTGTTATTGTACAATGAAAGGAGGTCAAATGTGATACCAGTGTTACCATGGCACTAAGGGTGGAAACGAAGTGATTGAATACCATGATATTTGTATTTGAATCCATTTAAAATATTTCAAATTTGAATATCACTCTCTGAATTTCTTCAAATTTGAATGCCAATACCAATACTTTTCAAATTTTCGTGAATCTTTATCAAATATTATGATATATTTAGTCGATTAATAATCTATAGTTTATGAATATTAAACTATGTAATTAAAATGATACTTTAATTTGGGTAAAGAAATTTGATTTAAAAACTGACAGAACACTTTAAGTTTGTTAAATTTTGTTAGACCTTAAATTACTAAATGTAAATGGGTTAAAAACATAACATTGTGCATGGAATAATATAAATTATAAGGGATAAACTCTATATGAATATTTGCTAATCAAACAAATTGAATATTCATCTGGTTAAATTCTATTCATTACTGAATTGAATACTAAACACTATTTGGTTACAGTTAAATGAACTACTGTATCAAATATGACGAATAGTTAGACAAACAATTAGCAAACATTTGTTAATTGATCGGTTTGTTTCCACCCTTAAAGGTGCCATTGTTTTAGAAAGCGCTAGGTGCCACACCTAGAGTTTAGCAGCCAAGCGCCTAGGCAGGTGCTTAAACAGCTAAGCTGCTGCACGTAGGTATTTTTACCATGGAGAGAGGAAAGATTCTTTTTGAAGATTCAAAATTCCACCTTACTGTTTGCCTAAGATGGACTTGGATAGACCTTTGATCCGATCCATTTGACTTGGCCCATTCTCTTCCCCCGTTATTATGCCTAATGCCTAATCGAGCAGTATAGCCTTTTCTATGAAGTGTAGTCTGCATAAGCACCCAATGTGCATGAGCATCCAATGCTTCTCTAGGTGCTCCCAAGACCTAGGCGAGTGGCCTAAGTATTTCTTAAGCCTAGGCGGGCGCCCGAATTACTTTTTTAAACAACGTAAGATGCAAAGCAGTATGGGACGTGTAGTGTCCCATGCATAAGTCATATGGCAATGTGTACAAAGCAAGGCGTGCATCACAAAGAAAATTTTTCTGAAGTTGAACATATCACTTGGTTAGGCCTTTGTATATATTGTATAAGATCAAATTCTTTCACAAGCACAATATACAATTATTACCATGATGGAAAGAAGTGGCAAGAAAAGAACGATGAAAAAATAACCAGAAATTGGTAGAAAAAGAGAGAAGGAAAAAGAAAGCAGAAGAAATCTTACCTCTGCCTGTTTTTTATCACGAAAATTGGCTAGGAGTCATGGCAAATCTCCCAACGGCATCTGATTCAAATGTCCTAAGGAGAGCTCATGCCATGAGAGAGGAAGAGAGAAACAAGAACCAGTTATGTCCCCGATCGGGCTACTAAAAAAGACCTAATGAGTTTATTTTTCGATTTGGGATATGGGATATCAAGTATGAAGGCCTGATTGAAATTTTAAAGAACAAAAACATACCAGGTGACGCCTTCCACTGGCCCTGCGTAAGCACAAGGTGCAAAAAGGCGTTGTCTTGCATTTGCAAAGCGCCCTGTATCTGATGTGAGGCGCTTAGCCATCACCTCACGCTGCCGAGCATTTGGGCGTATTGAGACATGTGCCTTTGTTAACTGTTGCGGTGATCATCTTTTTTGTTACTCCTGATGGACATTCCAGTTGTACAAATTAGCCCATCAGATGAAATCCCTTCTGGATCCAGGACCAAGAGCTCTTCATTCATGCTAAAGTTTGTTTCACCTTATAATATACAGTTATAGTGAGTTGATGTTTTTCTTTTCTGCAGTTGAAGTCATCTGTCCAACTTCACATTGATGGTACTAGCGATGCTGCTGAGGATATTGGTCGCCAGGTAACTAGACCTGTTACTTCGATAGAGAATCTGATCTTAAATCTTTAGTAGTTATAGCAATTTATACGCGATATCTTTTTTCCTTGCAGATCAGTAGTAGAATCTGATCTTAAATCTTACATAGCAATTTACCGCGTATCTTTATCCTTGCAGCTTCTGACATATGGGCGCCGAATCCCAGTGGCTGAGCTTTTTGCAAGGATTGATGCTGTTGATGCCAGCACTGTGAAACGTGTTGCAAACCGTTTCATATTTGATCAGGTAGTGATAGATCAGAATGATTTTGCTTAAGCGTGATTAAGTTTTGCATGGATATAAACCTATATCAGTATCATAAGTATGATACTCGAATAGTTGTTTGATCGATACTTCGAAAAGCTTAAAAAACTACAATTACCATCACGAAGGAATATGTAGATTGTATGCTTTCTGAAACCGTCTTTAGATGGTACTCATTTGAGTTTCAGATTTTTTTTTTTTTGGGTAGGAATTTGGTAATTCAATGACTCGTGGTTATCTGCATTAAACTAATTTCTTATATTATCTTATACTGATTCTTGGTTATGCTGATGAATCTGCAGGATGTTGCAATTGCAGCACTGGGACCAATAACAAAGCTCCCTGACTACAACTGGTTCAGGCGTCGCACCTATTTGAACCGCTACTAGTTTCTTTTCTTTTTATGCCCCTGTTATATTTGTCTTCTTTGATACCCCTTGGAAAAAAAAATTATGATTGAGTTCTTGAAATTGGCACCCTGTTACAGGTTGCAGAAATGCTTACTTTACTGTCAAGAGGCCTTTGATGAGCTTTCATTTTTGTTTCGATTTTATGCTGTAAAATTTCAGCTTTGTCAATAATATGTTTTGAATAATGCTGTCGATACTTATCTACAAATCAACGTTCGAGTACCTTCTCGTCTTTGCTTTTGAGCCCCGACTTGTCTCGCAAATGATTCTTGATTGTTCCTTGTTTATCAATAGAATTTTTCTATGAATCACTTTGCGGTTTGTTAAAGCTGTAATTTTTGGAATCACTACCAATTCTTAAGAAGATTATTTTGCAGTCAATATAATTCATAGCTAGAGTCGCCACAATGAAGCAAGTCTAGTGGAGATCTTAATCCTCCGTTTCTCTTACTGCTTGGTGCAGGGTGCGTCTAGTGTAATCATCCATAAGTTTGAGAGTAATATGCTTGACTTTTACAAAGAAAATAATAATGAGAAGCAATAACCATCTTATCTAGGGGTGACAATTTATGGCCTGACCCATTGATTCGACCCGACCTGGCCCTTCATAAATGAGTATGTATCACTTTATATGGGTTGAGTCATAAACGAGTGGATTCAAAAAGCCTATTTATTAATCGGGCGATAAACAGGTCAACCCGCCGATCCGCTTAACTTATTTATCATGTAATTCTTAACATTCAATATTTATAAAAGCACACCTAGAAAAGATCAATAGTTACAAACAACACAAAATCCTCTCTAAAATATCCTAGCCTTAGCTCTCGTTCGAGGAGGAATGGGAGAGGGGAGCTTGGGGATTAAGAGGGAGGAGGAGAGGGAGGGGGGAGTTGTGGGAGGAGGGAGAGGGAGGTGTGGGAGACGAGGAGGATGAGGAGGCTAGGGTTAGAGTTTGGGGAGGGAAGAGATGGAGAGAGTATTCGAGGATGAGGGCACAGTATGCATTTTAGGTCTTATTTGAGCAGAATTCGCCAGAATGTGTGACATTATAAACATGTAAGTAAGTTTGTATGGTTTTGATAAGAAAATAAAGATGATAAGTATCAATTTGAGTAAAAGTTAAGGTAATTTTAACGTATAAATTCTAGCAAAACTGTAATAGCTTAACCATCTAACCCTTCAAGACCATCTTTTAGTTGAATTGGCATTAGAGGGTAATCCTCAATCCTCTCTAAAGCCCTACCTCAAACACCAGTTCAAAGGATAAACCCCTTTGTTGGTGAACAAAATTGAGGAGCAAGAAACCCAAAATACCAATTCAAAGGATAAACCCCTTTGCTGGTAAACAAAATTGAACTGACAGACCAGTTCAATAAGAACCTCAAATAAATTAGGGGCGTCTAAGGTACACATGGCCCATAGCATCAAGTCTAACAAGCTTCTGAATAGCAGTCGGTAGCACCGAAATATGATAGAAGAACTTCAGCATCGAATGATGATGTCTTAACTTGGAGAGGCCATCAGCAACAAAATTACTCTCTTTGAAGCACTGTGAGACTCCAATGTGATAATGCTGCAGTAAAGAGTTCGTTTTGCACCACATCTTAGAAATTTGCCAAAGAGAGAAGGTTTACCAATAGATTGGACAAGGGACTTTGGGTCAGACCATGCAATAACATTGGCATGGTTCTCAGCCACCACAGCATCGACCCTGATGGACATAGCACGCCTTTCAACCTTTAGACTAGATCCTTTCCCTACAGGATCAGCAAAAACACAAAGTATATCTCCCTCTTTGCTTCTAATGATACCACCAACAGCCACGGAATCACCAATACAAAGTCCATCAACACTCAAACTATAGATGCCATAAGCAGGAAGGGTCTAGGAGTAGGAGAGGAGAGGTTTAGGCGTAGGGTGCCTTGGGGTGATAGTAATAGTAAGCAGTGAATCAATCCCAGATGGAGAAAATCTCTTCCAAGGCTTAAGGTTCATATCCAAGTGCTGAAGGGAGTCAATCACCACAAATTTGGCTCTCAGAAAGTTGTTAGCAATCTGCCCATAGATAGAGTTATTATGATACTCCATATTTATCTACACATAGCCACACAAGTTAATCTACCCCTCCTTGCAAAGTGAGATGAATCTTTGCATCTATGAAACCACATTTGAGTCTAGTAGATATATATTGTTGGGGGAGATAAGGAACTAAAAAAATATCCCCTAAATACTTTCATAGGATGTAGCTAGCTCACTGTGGTTAAAGAGATGATCAAGGGTTTCCTCATGGGGCGAGAAACAACAAACACATTTAGAGGCCAAGGCAAAACCCCTCCTTTTAACATTAGCATCAGTATGCAAGATATTATGTAGAACTTTCTAATAGATTAACTTAGTCATCTCAGAATGCTAAATTTGAGCAAGAAGGGGGCTGTAATTACCTTGTTGTCTAATAGACTCTCAAGATGACTTGGTGCTAAAAGAACCATTTTTCTCAGAGGTCAAAAGGAGCTGCTCATCATGCTCAGAGATAGAAGGGGATGTATCATGTAGCAGTTGAATGAGCTCATCACCAAGGATATGCTGTAAGGAATCAAAATGCCACTACTGGTTATAATATAAATCCTTGAGTTTGATATCCTAAAATTCAGCAAGGAAATCAAACCTTAACTCAGAATTCTAATTGTCAAACCAAAAAGACACATCACCTTTGCCAATGCTCCAACCACATAGATTAGCAAAAGGGTCTTTAACAACAAGGATATTTTTTCGTTCCCTAGAGCAATGCAAGGGACCTTTCCAAGTGCAAAGACAGGAGCTGATTTTATACTTAGCACTCATAAAAGAAGTCCAAATGGAAATAGAGGTGCATAGCAACCAACATTGCTTCAACAAGAAAGTCTTTTTGACATCAAAGAGACTTTTCACACTAACACATCCTTTAACCATGGGGTAGCAAAGCTTGCTCCATTTTAACCAATGCTTTCGATTACCATATTCAGATGATCCCCAGAAAAGTTTAGCAAGTAGAGATTCACTTTTATGCAGGACTTAAAGAGGAATAGCAGTGGAGGCAATCAAGTGAATGAGCATACTTGCAAGAACATGTCTATCTTATAAGCAAAGAAATAGGTCGAGACAAAAAGAGATGTCATATACCATTGGCATATTTGCTTCTTTGGTTATCATTGATATTACCAAATTAAAACTATGATGAAAATTGCAAAGGATAATTTACATAATTGAATGGGAATCAGTGGATGAATGACAATTTAGTAACTTACATGAAAGGAGTGTATTTAGTGGTATTTCGGATGTAAGCTACTATGCTACAATTCATAACAAGCAGAAACACAAGGATCAATTGTCATTGTATTTAGTTAAATATATTTTTTGTTTCCCATTAAAAGTCCAATTATATTTTATGTGAGGAAAAATTAGTGATGTCTTTATATGTATATCATGGCCTTACTAATATGAATTCCTGGCTCCGCCACTAATCATATCCCGATGGTAACTCTCTAGTCTAGATTGTGTGAGTTTCATCTTTATAGTTTCCTACAGGTTTTAGAGTAACTTCCTGTCAATATTTAGAAAGCGTTGGGCACTTCTAGGTGCCAAATCTTGTGCGTAGTGGCTAGGAATAAGCGATCGCCAAAGTAGATTCTAGGTGTTCTTTTCACTTCTTTTTTAAGACGGTTGTTTTCTGCCACAAGGCAAGGCATAGAAGAAGAAAAAGAAGAAGAAGAAGAAAGGAAAAGGGAAATAGACAAAGATAAAGAAAATCATGAAGCATAGGAATTTACAAATATTATTGTAAACAAAACTATAATAATAAATGAAAGAAATTTACCATCTTACTAGTGTGGAAAGTGATTGAAAAGCACAATATCTAGTAGTTGGGAACCTAGACGATAGGTCTAGAAGGGAAGATGGAGGCTAAAGAAAGACAATGAGAGAGGAAGAGTTTTTTTCGGCCCAAAGATTTGGTACCCTAACCTTATTGCTCTATCTAATTTGCATTTAGTCATTGGTTTTAACTTGACACATTTTGTTCTGAGCCATTTTCTTCACATGTTACGTATACTTAAGCAAGCTGTGAGACGCATACTTGTTTCTAAAGCAGTGCGACCTTTCTAAGCAACCCATGCCACTTGGGTGCTTATTTGGGAGCTTGGGTTAGCCGCTTTTTAAAACATAAAACATTATTTCATATTTTTCTTATATTTTGTTTCCTACATGTTTGGCACCAATTTTAAGTTCTGGCTTGTTATAAGTCAATCTCAGCCTTCCTCAATCTGGAGTTGCTGTATACCCTAGCATATATTGATGGAAAAGACCTAGATTAGTCGCAACTATTATTTCAGTCGTGATTGTGGAATACGTCACTATGAATACACAGTTCAATAGTGATCTTAAATTATGCTTTGTTTGATTGGAGTTCTACGGTCAGGAAAAAGTCAAAGAAGTTTTGGAATGTTATTCTAGTTGCGACTATGTAGAGATTGTGGTGGGAGAGAAATAGAAGATTATTTAGAATTGAGAAGAACTCAGAGATGAATGTGGCTGAAAACATGACGCTTACTGTTGTTAGTATGATATGCCCTAGATGCCAATCATAGAGATGATTATATTTAGTTTATATTTATGTAACTTCTATGAATAATGTGTTATTTGATCCCTTGAATAAATCACTTGTTATGGATCATTAAGTATGTGACTTGAATGTGTAACTCTGTAATTAGATTGTGATATTATTCTAGATAGTTCTTGTCTTTTGTCATTGGTTGGGACGCTAATAATTTTAATGGCAACATATGAATTGATCAATGATCATGTTTCACAAATCATGGATATAAGATATTAAGTCAATCACATGGGTATATGTTGGTGAACATGATATTGGACTGACCCACTATAAAGCATTGTATGGATTATTTGTGTCATCAATTTGTTTTATACAATAGTTATTTTCGGTCATTTGACCTGAGACCATTATGATTTCCTACATGAGGATTGTATACTTTGATGTTATCAAATATTTTCTTTGACCGGATAACAATAAAGGTATTAGTACGGTATGCTATGAATCATGCAGATGGATGTGAAGAGTCAAGATGGAATTTGTCCCTCTCGTATAAATGAGTATGATATCTCTGGACCCCTCGAAGAAGATAGACTGAGAAAGTGCATGGACATGCCTACTTAGCTGATAGTTAACTATTGAGAAGTCAGTCTAATTTCAGGTGCGAGAAATTAAAGGTTGAACTGTACAAGGGTGACGCGTTTCTTGTCTTAAGTTCAATCAAGATATCTAGTGATGAAGAGACCAACATATGTTCATTGTGGGCTAGGTTTCGTTGAGATGACATTTACGTGATTTGGGTAGTCATAATGTCCTGCTAGGGTCCGCTTATGACTTCTGGGTCGTAAAGTATTTTGGCCACTGCCAACATTACGTAAACCTAATGGGTCGCACACAAGAACATGTTGAAACATTATTGAGAAAACCCACATAAATTTAGTCACATGGAGATATGATTAGACGAGAGGCAATCAGGTAATCATATAATGAATGATTTGATAAATCTCGGTTAATTAATCTCAATGAGTAAACAAATAATGAATAATTTGACAAATCTTAGTTAATTGATCTGAATTAATTTGATCAATCATTTTTGGGAAAGATACTAACCAAGTTTGATGAACCTATCTCCTAACAATCAATTGAAATGATCAATCATGGTTTAAAGATATGATTTGATTTGGGAAAATCATTTTGAGAAACCGTCTGATTGGAAATATGATCTCTTTTCGGTTTGAGAAACCACCTCAAAACCCTATAAAAAAGAGCATAAAATGGACCTTTGGGATTACCCCCAATCCAGCTTCTAAAATCATGAGGGAGAGAGAGGAAACTCTAGAGGCCGCCGTCTTCGAAGTGCTAGCACATCGACGAGCGGAGTTCCAAGTTCGTGTGGATACTAGTGGAGGCATCGTTCCTATTGCTGTGCAACATCTCTACGAGCACGTAAGTTTTTGTTGCTTATCTTCATACTTCAGGTAGTTAACTATCTTGGATCTTCTTCTATGTATGGATCTTAGAATGTAGGTAGATAAAAATCAAAATTTTAATGTTTGTTAGCCCTCCTACTTCCCTTAAACTATTATATTGGTGGAGGATTCGTTGAGAGGTGGAGCAACTATGACATCAATCTTTGAAAATCTGGATTTTTCAACTTAAGTCATCAGGGATGTTGTCTGCTGTATGTATGGGTTTTTTATTTTAGCTCTGTTCTTTTCTTTTGCTTGTTAATGTGCGTATTTTACATTATTCGTTTGTAATTATTCAGCATTAACAAAGATTTATTTACTTTTCAAGAAAAAAAAATGCAGGTTTGGTACAATGTCCAAATTTTGGTGAGTTAGCTGGCTCTTATTACTTGTAGCATTTCATATATGTCCATAGGTAAACAGAAATTGCTTGAGCATATTATGTATTAAGATCAGAGATGGATACTTGTTTTGTTCTTTATCATCATTTACATATTATGAGCGAAAAAGGTTTAAAATGTAGATGAATTGCAGTAAAAAAGAGGCCACTTCGCTTTTTTTTCTTGACAGACTTGTGGCTTCACTAGATATAACGTAATTGCCATTGAAGAAGAGGGATTGTGAACTCATATTAAGGAAAAAGGAAGCATTGCCACAGACAACACCTTCTGGTCCTACTGTAATGATGCAATAATCTTCATCACAAGCACTAGTAAAAAAAAAGGGCTGTCCAAACGGTTCTTGCAACCGTTTGGACAAGTTGAAACTAACCCAAACAGTTTCCATCGTTTGGGATATTGGAGCCCAAACGGTTCACACCGTTTGGGCAGTGAAATGATCCCAAACGGTTAGCCCAAACGGGTTAACATGTTTGGGATGTTTTTCCCAAACGGTTTAAACCGTTTGGGCGTTTATTTTTTACTTTTTAAAAAATAAAACATCATTTTTTCTCCGTTCTCTCTCCCGTATAATTAGTAAACCCGCCGCTTTCCCCAAAATTCCCCAAATACTCCGCGCCCTCTCAAATCCCTAACCCCCCATCGACCCCCTTCTCCTGCGCATCGACCTCGTCGACCGCCTCCTCATCGACAGCCTCCGTCCGTCGTGGTCGGAGTCTGCCGCCCCCTCCAGCGTCGATATCTCTAGGTTGCCCCCTTATCCTCTCTACAAACTTTTTTTTCTAATTCGAGGAATCTTGATTGATTTCTTGTGGATTTGGTAGTATTGTGCTATCTCTAAGTTTCTCACCAATTTTATTGGTTGAAATCCCTAACCCCAGTCCCGCGCACCTCAATCTTCGACCTCATCGACCCCTCCTCCTGCTGGTCTTCGCCGGGCGCATCGACCTCATCGACAGCCTCCGTCGTGGTCAGAGTCTGCCGGCTCCTCCAGCGCCGATATCTCCTCAGGTCGCCCCTTCTCCTCTCTACAATTTGATTTCTAATTCGAGGAATCTTGATTGATTTCTTGTGGATTTGGTAGTAAAATATTGAGCTATGAGATGTTATTGACCTCTAAGTTTCTCACCAATTTTATTGGTTGAAATCTCTTAGCTTAATCGTTGTCTCAATTATTGTCAATGACATTTTATATTATGAAATGGGTATTTTGTATGCTTTTCTAACTTCCTAATTTATTTGACCATGCATCTAACCCAAATTTCCCTATTTACAGCAAATTAATCGACTTCCTGACGTCGCCTTCTCCTCCTCGGATATCCTCTTTCTCCAGCAGCCTTATTAAAGGTAATTTCTGAGACTTTTGTTATTTTTAGGAAATATTTAGTTTTTTCTGCTATTATATTGTAATATCTTAATTTTCTAGTTATTTTCTTAATTTTCTGGTAATTTAGAAATTTCTGAATTTTCTGGTTATTCATGAAAATTAATGTAATGCATGAATTTTCTGGTTATTCATGCAATCATGTTACAAGTATATGTGAGAGATTTGTGGTCAATAAAGCATAAGGTGATATCACAAACAAAAGCTAGCAACTAGTAAATTCCAAAGGACGGTCAGTTAATCACATAAAGCAAGCAACTAGTAAATTTCAGTGTGTTTTTAGAAGTCGTCACTGATAAATCATTTTATTTAGGTTATCATGGCCCGTAACTACATCAGAGAAAAGGATTGGATGTACGTGGGTCGTGCAGAACGCATGCAACCTGTTTTTGTTAATGGAGTCGGTGCTTTCATGGACTTTGCACGTAGACACGATATGGTCCAACGGGGGAGGCTCATTTGTCCATGTAAATTATGTGTGAATAAGTTGCATTAGTTGGAGGAAGAAGTAGAACTTCAAATTGTGAAGAATGGTTTTGTTAGCGATTGCATAAGTTTGGTTTATCATGGAGAAAATGAAGGTCTCAGTGATGCAGATGAAGAAGAACAAGAAGAAGACAACTTGTTTCTCGATGAGGAAATGGTTGAGGTAGCTCTTGGTAACACTAACCCTGCTGAAGATCTACCTTCCGGAGGAGGACATTGTGAAGACAATTATGATAAATACATTAATGATGCTAGAAGGCTAATTTATGAGAATGCAAAACACTCCACACTGTCATGGTTCATCCATTTATTCTAGAATAAATGTCTAAATAAATGGAGTAACAAGTCATTTACGATGCTCCTCAAGAGTCTTTAAGATTCTATGCCTTCGACGAACCATGTGCTAGAGAGCTGGTACGAAGCTCAAAAGACACTGTCTAATCTGGGTCTGAATTGTGAGATGATTTATGCATGTCCCAATGCTTGTATGCTTTACTGGAAAGAAAATTCAGACAAGGTAGAGTGTCCTACTTGCGGAGAGCCTAGATATAAGAAGAAAGTACATGGTCAGAAGAAAGATATACCTATCAAGATAGTACGATACTTTCCAATAACACAGAGGTTGCAGAGGCTATTCAAGTTAAGAAGACAGCAGTGGCAATGACATAGCATTATCGTGCTCGTCCAAGTGAAAATGGACAAATGAGTCATCCTAGAGGTATGCTAGCATGGAAGGATTTTGATAGTAGGCACCCAATATTTAGTCAAGAACCTCGCAATACTGGCTCGGACTAGCTAGTGATGGCATTTGCCCTTCATTTTTAAGGGCAATCCCCACAGCAGATGGCTCGTTGTGATGATGGTTTATAATCTCTCACCGTGGTTGGCTATGGACCAATCCTATTTTATGATGCCTCTTCTTATTGAT
>JBAKGM010000200.1:38997727-39009112 GCA_037177215.1 Asparagus racemosus | reverse complement strand
CATCGAATTAAATCAGGATGGTTGAAATGGAGAAGTGCTTCGGGAGTCTTATGTGATCGTAGAATACCTATGAAACTTAAGAGAAATTTCTATAGGACGGTTATACGACGAACAATGCTCTATAGGTCAGAGTGTTGGGCAATTAGAAAATAACATGTTCAAAAAATGAGTGTAGCAGAAATGAGAATGTTGCGATGGTCTTGTGGATATACACTAAAAGATAGGATAAGAAACGAGCGCATCCATACTAAGTTAGAGGTTGCTCCTATTGAGGATAAAATGAGAGAGAATAGATTAAGATGGTTTGGTCATGTATAACGGAGACTATTTAGTGTACCGGTTAGGAGAAGTGATGAGATAATAGTTGATGGAGCTAGAAGATCTAGAGGTAGACCTAAGATGACTTGGTTAGAAATAATTAAGAATGATATGATTAGAGCTAACTTAACGGAGGAGATGACCCACAACAGAGTGGAGTGGAAGTATAATATTCATGTAGCCGACCCCAAACATTTGGGATAAATGCTTAGTTATTGTTGTTGTTATTGTTTCCTTCTCATTTATGGTTTTGATGCCATATATTTTACTTATTGTTTTATTTGTTTTGAGAAAAAGTTTGTGACAGTGGTTTCGGGGACATAATCTGGTATGTTCCAAGAAAGGACATACGTAATAGTTAGTATTGTTTAACCAAGGATAAGCATGATGAGGATTGATTAGGGATGCAGAACAGTTAGGATATATCCAAACCTATTCACATTCTTATGCGAATCTGCTACGGATTCAGACATTGAAATCCCAATTAGATTGGATCCAGATTCGGATATCCTTTACATTTAAAAGTGGATATGGATATAGATTCGGTTTTGTATAAGAAAACCGGATCGGAATTCGGATATCTGGATGTTGTGAGATCTTGAATGAGTTTTCTAGTTACTTATCGATCCCGCAACAATTCCTGGAAAGACCATGTGACTTGTACTACTAAAATAGAATTTTTGGGTGACTGGCCTAGTGAAGGACCTATATATAGATTTGACATGCGATCTTAAAGATGGATTACCCATCATTACACTCAATCTATGTAACTTGGGTATTTCCTATTAGGAAGCCGTACCCGTACTCGACACGTACCCATGCCCGTACCCAAACCTCTTGGACACTGCTTGGATATATGCATATGTTTATTCGGGCGTACACAAAATTATATAATACATGTTTTAATTTAAAACACTTCTCACACGCTTCTTTGATGTATATTCAACACTTCACATCTATTTCTTATATATTGATCTTATGTAAATAAAAAACAATATTGATCTTATGTTTATTATTAATTTTAATACGTATAAATATACATAACATGTATATATAAAGCCGTGTCCTCATGCCCTACCTTTTACAATTTTGCAGTGTTCTGTACCTGTACGAGTACCCGTAGCCATACCCATGCAACCTAGCACTCAATACATCTTTATTTTCTTACATTTTTGCTTAGCACTTATCCTCCTATTGTATCTGTTAGGTGGCTGACCTAGTGAAGGATATGTATATTGATTTTGTGGTGCTTTTATTATTATTATTATTATTATTATTTTGTTTTCTCAAAGGTAATGAAGCTTGACACATGGAAAAGGCGGTTAGCAGAAAACTAATATTCTAAATGTAATTTTGATATTGTGCTTATATCTGTATTGTATATGTTTGTTATTTATATTTGAACTATATCCTTATCCGTTTCGCTCATATCCTAGATTGTGATGGCTACATATATGATTTTCTTTATCGAAGTATATTCGAATTTGTATCCGTAACTGGTAAGTGGATAGATTCTCTCCCCTTTTCAATTTGTAAGCCATTCCTTTTTAGAGTCAACTAAGAGAGCATGATCCATGAGAACTCATTTTAAATATCCGAAGTTTTTATGTAGCTAGTGAAATGAGTTAGGGAACTAATTTGAAACTTTGATGCAAACATATAGTGATAAGAATTGGATATCTCTTCCTTGCAATTGTTCTCAACCTCATACCTAGGGGTGCAAATGGATTGAATACGGATTGAATATGACATTTACCATATCCATACCCGCCTACCAAATGCAGATTCAGTCATATGATATCTTTATCCTCTTACCAAATAAAGATTCAGATATACTTTGGTACATAAACTCATATACGTATTTCTCACAAGTAGAAACAGATACAAATCATATATGAGGAACAAATACTAATAGGGCCGTATCTAGAAAGTTTGATCTTTACGGGCAAAACAGCAAGTATATGCCACTTTTACCTAGATATTAATGGTAACAAATGTGCAAATATATTTACAAGCAAAGTGACTTCACGAGGTGGGTTCAGTCGTGATTGTGAGGAGAAGAATTGAAGACGCAACAACTTCGGCCTTTCAATTTTGGGTTGTAATCTGACACTGAGATTTGTGGATGACATGACAAGTTGAATAGATGAGATGGCTTATGGGGGCAAAACAATTTTAGTTATTGTTATATTCTAAGAATTACTAAGTCTAATGGGCTCTTCAGAGTCGGCCACATGTCATGATTAACTGGCCGAGTCATATGAATCTGAAAGTCCGACCCAGGTGTGAGCATCGACGACCTCTCTGGCAACCCAAGTCCGAGATGAAAGGAGTCTTCAAGCGGGATCCACTTGAAGAACCCAAATCTGAGACAAAAGACAGCTTCTACTTGAGCCTTCGCTAAGGAATGTCTCAAATGACGAGACGACCTATCAGTTTCAACAATCCTACTCCGCCGTCTAATCGCCATCGCATTTAGTGTTGGGTCAGAGTCATTATGACTCTTCGGGCTGAAGGTATGATTCATCGGATGACGCCAGCACTTCAGCCTTTCTGTCGCTGTAGCATTAAACACAAAGGTAACTCATTCAACCGACTGCTAGTACGTGTAAAGTACAATCTGATTAGCTGACTACACCAACCCGATCAAATTACCAATGTGCCATTGCCAACCCTCTGTAAATAGCGGGCAATCTCTACTATTTTAAGGTACGCAAAAAATTACTGTATAACACACTGAAACTAGATTCTGCAAACTTGCTTAATCTATTATTGACTTAAACGTCGAAGGGCACGTTAGAGCAACCAACTCCGGCCCTCTAACGGGTGTTATCTTTGCAGGAATCTGCTTCCTTCTGATTGATTAGCTATCAAGGAAGATTAATGGACCATAAACTCCTTTAGACATCCACTTACCCATATACTCAACTTTCTGACAAACAGTTATAAATCAAAATTTTAGAAAACTTTTAGCTATTGTTAAATCAAAATATTTAAGGATCAGCGAGGTCAGATGTCCCCACTGCCCCTATGGTGGATCTGTCCCTGGGTACAGATTTAGTTCAAATATAAATAACAATAGGATACAATATGGATATAAGCACAAAAATCTAAATTACGTTCAGAATATTGATACAATACAGATATACGCACAAAAATCTAAATTATGTTCAGAATATTAGCTTTCTGCTAACCGTCTTCTAAATGTGTCAAGAGTCATTACCTCTTACAAAATAAAAAAAATATATAAAAAACATCAAAATAAAATGAATATATATGTCTTTCACTACGCCACCAACCTCATGGATATAATAGGAGGATAGTCTTAGAAAGTGCTAAGGAGAAAATACAATAAAATAAAGATGTATTGAGAGTTGTGATGGGTGCTCCATATTCATCTTATAAGTACAAGTCACATGGCCTTCTGGGAATTGTTGCGGGATCGATGAGTAACTCGAAAACCCTTTTACAATTCATAATAATCAGATATTCCGATCCAATTTTCTTGAACAAAACCAAAATCGTATAAATGATGACAATGGATACATGGACATGAATTCAAAAAAAAAAAAAAGAAAAAAATGATTCCCTTGAACAATAAATATGTAGGGGCATATTTTTGCTAGTTAGGTTCATTTTGCTATTAGGGATAAGCATTAAATGTGTAAAATGAGGAATTAGTTTATCTTTCATCCTTGGAGGGAGTTTCTCTTTGTCTTTATTCTTTCATCTTATTTTTGATAAACCTGGAAACTTTATTGCATTTTTTGTTCTGAATTTATAAATTCTGGCCAAAATCGAATTAGTGGAGATCCTACAACTTATTAGAATTGGGCTAGAATTGCAGCTTAATTAGCTAGTCATTCACTAACAAATGAATTCACAATGGACTGACATAAGCTTGTTAATGCAGCAAGCAAAGGGAAACAACTAAATAGGTTAAACTAACTTATTAGATTTGCGAAATTAGATATTTTTCTTGTTTCACTTGTTCATCCTCCGTTGACAATCTATTTATTTTATTCTTAGATTAGTGTTCAGAGAGAACTGGAGTGTTCACTACATTTGAAGAAGCTGCCTTTTTTTTACTTGGACCTTCTCAGATACACTATGAGGAAAATGAGTTATCTTTTTATTTTGTCAAGTCACTTGTATAAAATCAATTAAGAAGATCTAGATGAAAGTAAGATTGTTAATTAAACTCCCATATCTTTTTGGGCTATTGCATTAGATATTCCAATATAAGATTTTATCCAAACCTAATTAAACTTCATCATTTTTTAAAAACATGTTTTTCTAAGAATATTTATTTTATTTTAGAAAATCTAATTATAATTTTGTTATAGTTGTCATTAGGGAAATGAGATTTCGACAGAGACTGCCAGAACTGTTGAAACTATTGGAACACTGTTTTAAGTATAAAGTTATAACCCAAAACCCTTACCACAACTTTATTGTTTTATTATGGTAGCAGGGTCTTTTGATGTGGTATCTGAGCAATCTAGGCTTAGTTCCCATCCATCATGGATTTAAAGTGAGGTTTTAAAAATTGATAATGTTGCATGAGTAGGTTTTGACCATGAAAAATGCGCTCAATGTACGGGGCCATGTTAAGGTATAACCCATGACCCTCAGGGCCTCACAGCAACTTTAATGTTTTGGTGTAGTAAAAAACACTAATAAAAACACTTGTTCTGGAAATAACACGAGATTTCGGATCTTTGTTAAAAGCTTATGAGTATTGCTTTCTATCAAAGAGAGGTATGCATCAGAGGAATAACAAAAGGACGCGGTGACGATGGAGAAAGTGGGATTAGTTGCAACAATTATTCCCAAGTGGAAAATTGATAGGACATTCACTTTTGGATTTTTTTTGTTGATATTATCTGGTCAGGGTATAATGAGGCAATAAAAGATAACAGATAAATAGGTCGAGGGCTCGTGATGTTTTTTGTGAATCCGTGATAAATGAGAACTGACACTGGGAGGTTGTTACAAGAGCTCTATATAGAATTAAGAGATTTGAAAGAATAGGGGGTGCTTTCGACGGGCCAAAATGTGTGGAAAAGCATTTGGTTTGAAATTGGATTTTTGTAAGTTTTGCATTTCGTTAGAGAAAGGTGAAAACAACAGGTTCCATAAGTGAGAGAAATCACTTATCCCCTTCTCTATTCTTCTTTCTTTTCTTCATTGATAAATAGATTGCAATTATGACCAGATTTATATAAATCAATGGCATCGATCTTGACAAGTTGCCCTTCGGACTGTCTATCCGAACAATTTACTTTCATGTTATATGACTCTTCAAGGATTTCATGAGTTTGTTATCAAATATCATTCCTTTTTGAGTCAATATAGGTTTCGTTTCATTGACCCAACTTAAGAAATGAGACTTGTCCTGCGATGTAACTGTTCTCACGTCCATCTGAGCTCCTCATTTACAGAAATCCAGGGAACAAATCTATTTATGATTAAACTGAATATGCATACAGTTGTCCTTTAGAAGTTAGCTACATCCAACTTGAGCGAGCATGTGGACATAAATCACTAGCAAATTAACTTGCTTATTCTAAAGCTTTTGGAAGCAGTTTCTTGGTTTCACACTTTACTTCAAATTTTGGGGCAGGCTCATATCATTAACTGTTCACATCTATTTCATCATGTCTAGCAGCTGATTCTTCACCATATGAGCTATGAATGGAACACATATTTGGTCTATCACCCTTTATGCTAGCATGTGTTAAAAAGTGAAGGATAGTAACATAATATAGATAATAGTATTAAAAATATTATTACTATATTATAATATAATATGTAATTTTAATTAATAGTATTCAGCAATCATATTCATATCTGAAGAAAGTATAATGTAATATATTATATTACAATGCAATATATAATATAATATAATATTGTATGATATTATATTATTAATATGCTATATTAGATATTATATTAACACCCTTTAAACTCCAAACACCAAACTCAAAACACCTTTTTGGTGTTTTGAAATAAGCGTGGTGTTTTTGGGTTAGGATGTTGTAGCCCCAACAAAACCACCATGGTTTCCAAACCTACGGTGTTTTGTTTTTGGCAAAAACACCATGGAAACACCCAAAACACTATGGTATCCAAACATTCCCTAGAAATTTGATTCTAGTAGAAGTTTTCTTGTAGCTTTATCTGTAGTAGGCTTATTGGTTAATGGTTAGGAATTTTAATTGTTGAAATCTTTTCAGAACTTAATTATTTGAAGAGTTTTTAGTAGTATTATTAAAATTCTTTTATTTAGGGATTAGTTTCTTGGTGATCATATTTCGTAAGTCTATTAAGACTAGTTTTTCTTAATAAACTCACGAAGATGTTTATGCAAAAATTGCATTTCTTTGGGTTGTGTGATGCAATCTTGGTGAAACCCTAGTCTTTGAAGGTCTGAGACCTTAATTGGTGTAATGTGAAGCAGTTGATCCAGACGTGTCATGTGAGGTCAAATTTCAATCGAGATGTGATGTACCATAGGAGTGATTCCAAGACCCTAGATCTAGTTTTGTTCCTGCTTGATTCCAGTTGCCACTCATTATTCCTACCTCTGTCTCCCATTATTTGGTATTAGAGCCAAAGATATCCACTATCACGACACCAATATCGACAACATTCCAAATTTTAATATTTTCTACACTTTTAGTTTATCTATAATGGTCTCTTCAACAATGCAAAATTAATTCCACATCAGTCTATTGTATAGTGAATCAAAATTTTTCAAGATATCCAATTCAAACCCAAGTTCACGATTTCTCCAACCAGAGGAGATTTTTTGTCGCAGTGCAACTTATGTTGAAAAGTCAAATGAAACAAATGAAGAAAAGATGCCCAAAAGTTTTTAAATATCGGAAATTTGATTTTATTAGAATTTTTTCCTCACTCTCATTTGTAAAGGAGGCAGTAAATTTCATGGGAGAAAATTTGGATAGGTTAATAATTGACATGCCAAAGGAAAGGTTGTAAGGCAGCATGATACGTGGTTTGGCTATGTTGATATGACTATTTTTTTGGTAAAAGGCTAGACACACTCTAGAGATTTCAATGTTATGTGTTTGTCGACTCTTCCAATGCTTTTAGATTGAGATTTTGAAATCCTTTACTAGATGCAGTAATTCTAAATGTGATCTATTACCCTCTTTACAAATCATCATGGGCAGCTACAATGCATACTCATCAGTAGAGCAGGTTGTGGGAACACTACCAAGTTTTTTTTATACATAACACAAGATCCTCATTATCATATGGTTTTATACCCTTTTTTTTGGCACTAGCCTTATTAGTTTTTTTTTGTGTGTGGGAGGTTTCAATCATTTCTATAGACCAATCACATTGTCAAATTAATCTTATTTTTTTTTTTCATAACTCATAATATAGTATTTCATTCATCACCGATGCCACCTTGTTTAGGCACGAGGAGAATTCCCAGTGTCGAAACTTGTTTTTATGCTGCTTCTGCTCTTCTCCTGTACCATTTACAGTAGTTATTCTCATGGATATTGCAGGGTCTCCTGGTGAACCATGATGAAATAGTTTCATACTTCAATCGGAGAGGGGTCTCTGCAATTCTCCTCTTCAGAAGAAATCTCCTTCGCCGCTGGGTTTCCATACTCGCAAATAACCATGACCGAGATGCAAAGCAACTGAATGGGACCCACAAAGCTCACGTTCACTCCAAAAATGATGTATTGTTCTTTCTTAATAATTATCTCGGTCATTAGCAATATGTATTTTATGGTGATATTGATGTCATGCAGGCTGATGTCCTAGCAAGATATAAGCCAAAAATTAACGAGTCTCTGCTACTCCCAACTTTGAATCAAGCTGACAAGTGGATTGTGGATGCCTTAAAATACTTCGAGGGCACCCGCCATATTGTTCTCTACTATGAGGATCTTGTTCACAATAGCACTGTAAGGCTTTATGATTTCTTGTAAGAAGGTCTCATTTTTATGTGTTTTCCCAATAGAATTATGCAGTATTTTGTACGAGAAAGATCATATATTGACTGTAATATCAGCCGTTAGAAACTAAGAGATCTAAATTGGAGGGAAAAAAAAAGTTTACTAGGACGTAATGCCAATATAGGACATTTTGTTAGTGATTCTATGGCGAGTTATGACCTGTGATTGATTGCAATGGTGGTCTAGTTTAAATATATGCTTATAATTGAGAGATCTAAAACCAGTTTCTTGTTTTTGCTTATCAACTAATTTCTTGCGTAAAAGCAAGTTTTTGGGTTTTTGTCATATTAGACCCCCAAATCTTTGTTAATTTTATATTGGACCCTAAAATCTTCATATTTCTGAATTAAACCCCCAAAATCTTCATATTTGTCTGTAAAAAGTTCATATTTAAAACAACCTAATAGATTTGAGGATCTAATTTAAGCAACTTAATAGTTTTGGGGTCTTATTTAAAACAACTTAATGGATTTGGGGGGTCTAATTTCGTAATATGATAATTTGGGAGGTCTAATATAGAATCTTTGGGGGTCTAATATAACAAAAAACCCTTTTTTATTGAAATTGTAATTGAAATTACACATAGGAAAAAACTTTTACGGGATAAATTGAGATCTGATTGCTTAATTTTACCAAGAGACTTTGTAGCAATGCAGTTATTAAATTTGATTTTAACTTGGATATTGACTTACCTTGCACTTTTTTTTTAAGGATCGAGCTTTGCCTTATTCTTGTGCTCTACTTGTTTTTCTCACAGAAACTGATGGATGTTCTTGAGTTCCTAAGGTTGCCTCAGAGAGAGCTAAAGACTCGTCATGTGAAGATTCACACAAAGCCTTTATCTGAACAGGTCGAGAACTGGGATGCTGTCTCGAATGCTCTCAATGGAACAAAGTTCAAAAGCTTCTTGCAATCTGACTAAGATATGGAGCTCTCAACTCTCAGCTTTGTGTCGCTGTAAATATTGATCTCTTTTTGCTTCCTTTGTCCATATTACATCAGCTTTTCATGTCTAATTTCTGTTCCCAAGTTGGAAAATTTTGGTTATGCAGAGGCCTTTGCTGCTAATTCATTTGTTTTCACAAGTTTCTCAATCTATTGTTTTCCCAAATTGTAAGAAAATTTAATTATACTTCTATAAGTTAATTCATGTAGTTCCTCTAAAAAGTCCCTCTTTCCTATGATTATCTTCTGAAGAATTTCTTTGCCTGATGCTCATCTTTGAACAGCTATGTTACTGACTTGTAATTGATGACGAGGTTGGGAATAACTATTATAATCAGCTAGTGAATCTTCCTTCTTCTTACTATATTGACATGTTCTAAACGATAATATAGTCTCTTTTTTTCATTTTGAGAAAGGTGGTAATTTTCATTAGCTAGTGCAGGCAATTGCATACCGATATATATATATTTTAATGTTTTTATTTTATTTATAATTTGAAGGGACCCTGCACAAGTGGAAACAATGTTTTCTTGGCTTATAGATAATAGTGCTGGGTTATGGATACTTGCAGGGCCTGAAAGATTGCTGAAGCTTGGTCTTGCATTCTCTTTGAGACCTTGTGTAGGACATTTTTCTGGTTTACAGGACAGCTATATTCTTTGTATATAGAATAGATGTACTGTCAACATCATAAAAGTACTGTATCCTTCAAAATGTTGGGACTTTACTTTATTAGTGTTAATTTCAAGTGGACCATCTATTGTCGCCACATGGCACTTATTTATTTCCTAAGTTTGATATTGATAGATACACTTTTCCAATCTGAATGCCAATGGAGATTTGTGACAGATGAAGCCTCAATACTATCTTACTCCGCCCCTCTGTCACAGTCCGCTCCATTCCAGCCCTAAACCTCCATAAACCTCGCTGAGAGCAATGTATTCATCCAAAATAGGGGTGTAGTGGGTGGCAACAACTTTATTGCCGATATCAAACTTAAGAGATAATAGGTGGCATAGCATGATGGTAAGGGGTCCGCGTGCAATTAGCATTTTATTTTATTTGGTCAGGATTATCATTTTGTAGTTCCTAGAAGTCAAGAGCAGATGCAACTTAAACTCGCAATATATTTTCAGCTGACTAAAAATTAATGAAGCTATACTCATATTCTTATGGAGGTCAATCGTCTTTAAGATCTCAGTTGTCACTGAATAGAAAGAATCAGTTGAGATCTGATTCTTTTCATAAGCAACAAAAATCTTGGTTTGAATGCTACCATTAGCAGTTCACAGCAATACATACTTGTAAGTTACAAGGTCAAAAGAAATATAATATGCTAAAAATAAATAATATCATGATATGGGGATTATTAATTGTTTTATCCAGCTTCTGTTCTTGGTAAACAACCTCATTTCCTGAAAAACTTCGAATTTGATGATGCAACATGGCATGTGTCTATCATTTGCACCTCGAGGAGCAATCTGTACTGGTACTGATGCATTTACTCCTGGAAACAGTCAAAACAAAAGAGTTGGCATCTTTATCCAATTAAAGCTGTTAATGACCCGCACAAGATCTAATGCAAGAGGTTTTTTTTTCCTTTCTATTTTCTTTTTCTTGTGGGGGGTAAAGAGGTTTTTTTCTTCCTTCAGAAAGTAGACTTGCATATAATTATTGTGAGAAATGCAAATCCGATGCAAATTCAATATTGGTTGAAAAACAATTATGCAAAAGGTGTGCTTATTATATATATATTTTAAAAAAATACAGTTGTAGAAAAAAAAAAGATTTTTTGATAACGTGAAATTATTTTTTTTTAATTTTTAATATACTTTTATAGGATGCAACTCTCGCTCCCACAAAATTCTCTGCGACACTCAATTTTTCTGCTATAAATTCAATTACATTCATAATTGAAAATTGAAATGTTATAAACCGAACAATAGAAATACAAATCTGGCTATCATAACAATCCATCACACGGGGTATTCTGATGTAGGACACGTAGCAGATGCGTTTATGGCAGGATTTAAGAAATAATTAGCCTTTAGTTTATTTTTAGTAATAAAGTTAGAGTCTATTTAGATTAGGAAACAAATTCAATTTTAATTTAATTAGG
>JBAKGM010000200.1:38971979-38985663 GCA_037177215.1 Asparagus racemosus | reverse complement strand
CAAATAATAAGTGATCAAATTTTAAACGAATATTTAACAGACAAACGAATCGAATATGCATCTGGTTAAATTCTATTTGTTAGTAAACTCGAATACTAAAAAATATTTGTTTAGTGGTAAATGAACTACCGAATTGAATATGGCTGAATAGTTACTCGAACAATTATTAAACTATTTGTTAATTATTTGGTTCATTTCCACCCCTAATCGAGAAAAAGAATAGACTTGTATGTATACTAGATTACAAAATTTCTAGCATACAACTCTCACAACAATTTCGGACTTTGTTAGGAACTTTTTACACGGTACTTGCAATTAAAATTTAAATCTGGGTTAATTGCTGATAAACCCCCGATAGTATTGTTGTTTTGAACTTACTATTTTTGTAAATAGACCCGTGAACGTAAAAAAGTCAAAAGAATTTCATTCAAGGGTCTATCTGCAAGTTAAACTAGAGGGGTAATATGTTCAAACTAGAGATGTTACAAGGTGTCTACTCACAATTTCCCAAATATAACCATCAACCTGAACTTTTTTTTTTACATTTCAGAAAAACCCCAATATAGTCATTTTCCATTTGCAAGTAACATACCGCTCTCCTCCCAATCGAGGGTATTTTTTCCCTCTCGAAGACATTTTAGTTATTTGCCAATTATGTATAAGGATCCGTTGGGAAAAGTTTGAACTTTAGGAGGCTTTTTCGAGGCGCCTCAAAGTTCAGGGGGTTCTATGATATAAAAACTTCAAGCAGTTACGTGCATAACCCCGTAGGAGGTTTTGTGAAATTAAACCTAAAACTGATCGTTACCTGAAAGGCTGATGAAACTCCCCAAAAACCTTCTTCCCAAACTCCACAACCATCTTCGGACACTGAAGCAACTGAAGAATCTCAGCCCACGGCAGATTCCGACTATAATCAGGATTACTAGCCGAGTACCCTAAAGGCAACCCCTCTCCTCTCCCTCCTCTAACTTTTCTCTCCATCGGAAGCTCGAAAAGCTCCGTACACTTCCTCTTCATACCCTCAACAATCTCCTCATCTATTCCATGCTCAACCAACTTGAAGAATCCCCACTCTCTGCTTGCCTCCACCATTTTCTTGCATTCTTCCTCGTACTCTTTCGTGTTCTTCTTGTTTGATAAACTGACTATCGGAACGTCTTCGCTTGTCGAAAAATCGTTGTGTTTTACGTTCGGCCACTCGTCTTCGGACCATATGAAGTCCTGGACTTTGAGAGAGACGGTGGTTGTGGAGAGAGGGGAGGCTTGTTGAGATTCTATTTCAGTTGCCATTGTGGTGGTGAGGCTTGAGGCTTTGAGGCTTGAATTGTAGTTCAATTTATAGAGGACAGGTGCTAGGGTGGCTCATAATGAGTACAAATCTTATCGCAACGGGTATTTTAAACAAGGATTAATTGCACTAATAGTTGTACTGATCTGATGATAATATATACATCAAGATTAGCAGTGGATTACATAATCTTCGTTTCTTATAAAATTTGTAGTCAGCAGTATGCTACAAACATATAATATATGGGGTTTAGTTGTTACTACATTGGCGATGATATCTATGAATTGTAGCTAAAGTTTCTCGTAGCGGTTAAATTTCTTGTGTTTGTTAATTGGAGAATGCCAAAAGGGTCGGAAACAGACCTGGTTAATTTTATTCAAACAAGGACTGTCATCAACTAAAAGATGATTTTCAAAGACAACTTGGTGTTTGATATGACGTAGAAGATTATATTTTATAAAAGACAAGAGTTTGATAAGCTCTAGATTGCATCCTTATACGCTGTGTTTTTTTTTCCCATTAGTATATGCATAGATCTCAGAATGTCATAGTCTCATTGACGTACGAATATGAAATTTAATTAGTATGATTATTGATTAAATTTATGAACAATTAGGATGCAGATATTAATTAAGAAGAATGTGATTCATGTTAAGGACAAAAACCATCCAGGATTCCTTATGATTAATGGAAAAAAGGTCCAAAAACAATAATGCTGGAGAAATTTCATAAATCTGAATGGTGTAAACTAAATCTTGTCTGGTTTGGTTGACTCCGTCTCAACAAAATACGCAAAATATATATTATACAATAGAAAAGTGCCTTCAAGATTGAGGGACGTGGTCATTTTTTCGTGGGCAAGTCAATGACCCTTTCCGGGCCTCCTTCAAGCTTTGCTAGTCCAACCGCTCCAGAAACTCGTCCTCCATGCATCCTACGTCATGATTGCTTATTTCATGTGGCTCAATTGTCATAGAACATCGCTTGATCCGTCTTCTAAGTATGGTCGAGGCTCAGGGGAGTGAGTCAATCTTCGAGAATTCATAATTGAAAGGGCCTTTCTTCTTCGACAGGTCTGAGAGGAGAAAGCGGCACAAAAAGGCGTAATCATGTTTGATAATTATTCGATCACCTTCACTACTGTAACTAGAAGGAAATCTTTTGCATTCATTATTCAATTTACGTTTTTATTTTTTATTTTTAAAGCTTCTCTCTTGGGCTAATTGGGCTATCACGTTATAAACATAGATACCCACGAAACATTAAAAATAGAAAGAGCAGCGTTTGGCCCAGGGGAACATTAACCTTGATGTGGCGAAATCAAGGTCCTATATACAGAAATTCTCATAAGTAGATTCTAAATTCTATCTTATTTTCATATTGGATCCCCAAATTTCACATTTACTAGTAGAGTGCACGCGCGTTGCATGTGGGCATGCTTGTTTAATATTAATAATTTTAAATGTGGACCATAAAATGATGAAGTGAATCGACGGAGAACTCTCAATTCATGTACTTAAGCTGATTTAGATTTTACCAATATTCATAAAACCTAAATAAAGGACATAATAAGAGATTTGTGGGCTAGGACTCTTAGATAATTAGATTGGCCAATAGCTAGAAGGACCTGAATGTGTAGAGTAATGGGACAAAACAAGAAACCAATTCATATAATGTTTCAAATTTAGTTACCTTATCAAAGTCTATGTTAATCATCAGCATTTGAAGCTGAAACAAAACATATAGACGTAGAGGGTCAAATTTACTAAATAGCTGATATCCGACGTGGATTAATTGGGTGAAAAAAATAATAATTCTATGCATGAACAAACTTATTCTGTAAACATAATAGCAACATTAAAAGATGCTTTAATATTAAAGATGGGAGACACATCTTTGCTCAATTTACACTAAGGTTCAAGCTATTTAAGGAAATGCTAATTAATAAGAGCTCTCCCAAATAAATTTCTTAAACATAAAGCTAAAATTGACATGTATGGATGATGGGGATGTGTCATGTGAGTAGGGACTTGTCACTTGTTGAAATTTCATGACAATTACAAGTGAGGTTGATTATGTCGTTCATATGCCTTTCATCAATCTCTAGTCACAACTTGGCATTGAATCATTGCGATAGCATTTTCATAGAAATCTATTACATCTTTAATGTCATCCCAAGCACTTCATTTCTCAGAAATAGAAGTCAGATGGTTGAAAGGAGAGGAATAGAGAGAAATAAATGAAAAATAAATGTCATATATAAAAATGAGTTATTAATTAGAAGGTAAAAAGACAAAGTTTAAGAAGATATCACTTTAACAATCGGGGTTTATTTATAATAAAAATATAATATTTATTTTGGATGCATGTAAATATGATGCTTGTTGTAGTATTTATTTAACTTTTTTTGTCTGAAATCATGGTAAGAAAGTTTATTTTGTATTTCTTACTTATAACATCAAAATGGTAATACAATTAGCCTAATACATTCCTAATCGTGCCCTTACTTCATGATATTAGCATCATAGAATTCTTTGGTACAATGTGTTTTCAAATTACACCATGATATGTGTTTAGGGGGTTGAATTTCAAATCATCACTTAAACTTGATGTCCCTCCAATACGGTCGTTTCAACTTCTTAGAGAGGAGAGTAGGTCGCAAGCCCCCCCGACATGCAATTAAGGTAGCCCGAAAAGTGAACATTGACATTCTAAAATTCCAAATATAGACATAAGCGTTTGTACGTAGTATTAGATTATGAACTATTGATAATAATTATATTCTTGACCAAATATTTTGGGGCAGAGTAGGAGGTGCATTTAATAAAGAGTTATAGATTATTATTTAATGATTAATTATAACTAATGGTATGATTGTGAATTATCAAAAATTGAAAAGGTAAAATAGGAAATCAAAAGTTTTGACATGGAGTATTCTCTTTTATAAGTAGCATAGATATAGATATAGATACAGATAGTTTGCATGCCCAATAACTCCATTTGAAGATGTTTTAAATATAGCTCCATATTTAGTATTTACATGTTCCTAAATCGATTAGGTTGCTTTAAATAACTCACTTATTTGAAACAAATATGAAGATTTTCAGGTGAAAATTACAGATATGAAGACCTAGAGGTCTGATATAATATAAAATTTAGCGTTTGATATGAGAAATGCCCGGATATAAAACAGAAAAAGCAGTGAGTCATCAGTCTCATCATCTCCGTAATCAATGCAGCGCCTCCGTGTTCTTCTCTCCCACGCCACCCGGGCCCACCACCTCCATTTCGAACCCTGTGTGGGTCCCACCTCCTCCGCATCGCCGACGATTCTCTTCCGACGAACTCTAATCATAGAAACCGTCCCTAATCCTGTCAAACTAAACAAGCTCTCCGACTCCGACGCCGGTACTTTTCTCAGTTAAATTTATATTTCCTTTTTTTTTGTAATTTTATTTGATGCTCGGTTGAATTGTGAATTTGGTAGGGATTGTTGAGGTGAAGCTCGATAGAGCTGAGGCCAAGAACGCAATTGGGAAGGAGATGCTCCGAGGATTGCAGAGCGCTGTGGAGTTGATCGATCGAGATTCTTCGGCGAGGGTTATTTTGATTTCTAGCGCGGTTCCTAGGGTTTTCTGCGCCGGTGCTGATCTCAAGGTATTTTGATAAATTTCGTTCTACTTTAATTTGGGTTAAGGGGTTTGTTCACAAATTGTTTACTGGATAAAGGGATAATTAGGGGGAAAAAATGAACAGATTGAGGATACCTACATGTTTGTAATTTAAGGATTTGGCTGTGGACATTGCAGACTGTTGTTGCCAATTCCTTTCTTGTTTTTTGATTGAGATTTTACCTGGTTTTGGTGAATTTTGAGATGGCGGAGGACAGAAACGATTGTTTGTGCTATAATATTAGTACCTCAAGGTATCACCTTTTTAGCCTTGATAGCATGAAGTTGTATTTTACGAAATTGATACCCTAAACTTTTCAAGCAACTAAATTTGTTCCTAACTACCCCCACCCCCAACCAAAAAAAAAAAATAAAAAATAAAAAATTTAGAAAATTTGTTTCTCATCCACTTTTCTATGTTGATATGCTATTGTTGAGCAAAATCGTAGCTTTAAAAAGCAGTCTAGGGGCCCGCCTAGGTCTTTAGAGCGTCTAGCGGAGCATAGGCTGTTTATGCGGATTGCAAAGCTTAGGTCGTGGTTTGGTTTCCTCCGCTGCCGCCTCCACATCCTCCAACCTCCCTGGCCTCCTCCACTGACTCCGAACACATCCTTCGCCTACCCAACCTTCGGCAAAACCTCCACCAGTGATAAAAAAATCCGCCTAGGTCCCACCAAGGCGCTAGGTGTTAGGTCCACTGCCTAGCGGTGGCTAACACTTTCTTTAACATTGAGAAAGATTTAGGTGAATTCTTTTGTACTTTGGGTTATCAAATTGTGACCATATATATTTAGGGTAAAGTTCCGGGTGAAACTCTGGGGTATTAGAGTGTAAATAACCCTTTGAAAAAACAAAAGAGGGAAAATGGGTTGTGTATGTTAACATCATCTAGCGCACTTAAGTATCAAGATTATAAGTTCAGAAAATGCTCTCCCTTTGTTGATTGGTATTAACAAGAAAAGGCTCCCTCAAAAGGTGTTGTTGTGAGCCTATAACACCAAGTGTGGGTTATCAATAGCGGATAGCATCGTGTAGCGGTGAGGCATCGCTAAGGTTATTTGGGGCTAATGCAGTAAAATAGTGGTAAAAAGCGCAAAGTCAAATAGCGGTCTAATTGAGATAAGTATAAATATTTAAAAAAATAAGAAAAAGTAAAAAATCTACTAAATCTAAAAGTGCATATTTGATGATTTAAAGAGATCCTAAACATGAAATAGACATGTAACCGTCACACAATACCTAAGACAATTGGAGTCAAAGAGTTGTCGTCTTTGAGAAGAGGAGCTGAGCGGTGAGAGGACCGCAGTAGGAGGAGCTCACGGCGAGCGGAGGTGAGAGGAAGTGTTGAGGGAGGTGCCGGAGGCTGTGGGAGGCGGCGGGAATATGTTGGTAATCGCGAGAGGCGGTGGGATGTAGTGGTTGTGGGTCGGGTTTAATTTTAAAAAAATAAACCTCAAACCGCTTTTAAATAGCGGTCAAAAAGCAAATTTTGCCCGCAATCGCCGCTATTTACCGCTATGACGCGCTATTGGCCGCTTCTGCGAGCGGAAAGCGCATATTCCGCAATATGTTACAGCTATTGGGTAGTAGCGTAGTGGGAAGGGACCGCTAATGCTATTAGCGCCGCTATTGCGGCGCTATTTACCTCTATTTATAACAGTGCAGAGGCATATATGTTATCAATATTGAGCCTGGAACTATCGCATGGTATGCTTAAAGTGAATAATGAAGTAATAATAATGCTTATTCTCATGTCATTTTGGGATTTCGATGGAAAAGTGGAATCCAGAGTTATCTTTACTACGCTATAGGAACAAGACTGTCTTTTATCTGAACACTTTTGTGATTAACTATATGAATCTTTTTCTTCCAATTAATTGTATCCACCCATGTTTATTTAGGTCCAACCTTTAGCCCTTCTTACTCTATAAATAATTTCTAGTACCATAGCCATTCATGAATGTTAATTTATGTCAATTGAAAAAACGACTATTGCAATAATTCTCAATGAAAAACTTACAACAACTATATGTTATTTATTTATGTGAATTGAGTTTTCTATCTCCATTTCTCTTGATCACTTATCCGTTTTAGTTCAACATGTTTCTTTTCTTTGTATATTGTTCTTTTTTTTTATGCTAACTTCTGGGATATAGCTTTATTTCCTTTTTGGTTTTCATCTCATTCTTGGCTTGATGATTTATTAGATATCATTTAGTTCCACCACCTGCATACCATGATCTTCGTCAAAAGTAGAATAAAGTTCATTTATGAAGTTTCTTTGTATATGTAACAAGGACTGCTTCTAGCCATCCTCTGTATTTTTGTATCTCTTATTTGCAGTAGATACCTTTTAGATGGAACTATATTTGATTCTGTCAAAATAATATTGTTCGATAATGTCAAATTAATTATGTTTGTAGATGACAATCACAAACGTGTGTATTTGTGTGGTGTCTGCATGCATGTGACTGTGTATGAGTGTGTTCCTGTGTATGCACATGCATGTGTATGAGGCTGAGGGTGTGCTTGGTTGTGTTTTTTTTCTTTCTATGTATTCATGAGTTTAGTTTCATTACAGAACTACATATGGGAGTATATGTGCATAGCTTTCTGCTTTGGCATACAGCATACTGCATACTCATGTTATATCCAGGTTTTCCGTAAAGCCTAAATAGCTCTTTCCAAGACACGTTGACAAGTATAATGCAATAATTGAGTTATCTGGTCATTTTTGACCGAAAACAAGTGATTTTTCATTAACTCAACAACAAACACTAGGCGCCAATTCAGCCAAATTTGTTCACCCACCATGAAAGTAAATCGTGTAGCAAAGTCATTTTTATGAATGTGACTGGAAGAAACAGAGTCAGTTGAGGTTGTAGAACTGCTATGATCTTCTAGATACAGTTGATCTGTCAATTCAAAATGATCCCGGTCTCCATGAATCTTATTACTGAGATACATTGTTTTGTATGCAAAAAGGAAATATCAAACATATTTGTGAATGGCGTGCTTTGTCAACTTTTTACTTTTTGAAATATTGGACCATTAAACCAGTAGTTAACATTCTTACTTTATGTGCAATATGTTGATACTCTTATCTTGCATTCCTAGCATAAAAGACTTCAATTGCAACTGCAACACAGTCTAACAGTATAATCAATTGGCAGCGAATATTATTTGTGGCAATGCTGTAAACTTGCCGATGTGCTTGCAATCCAGATAGAATACTGACTTGTAACTGGACAAAGGGTTTACTGTTGTTTTTTTAAAACTATGAGAGATAATTCAATGTAAACTTTGACATACACATTGAGTTTTTTTTGTTGTTCGTTTATTTTGGATATTAGCAGCCTAATTTTGGTGTGGTATTTCAGTTATGTTATGATTAAAACTTATTACAATGCAGTACATGTTAAGGTAGTTTCGTAATAGTTGTGGCGTCCTTTTTCCTATTTCCTACTGGTTAATGCCTGTTTATATTGAGCGTACGGTTTGTTAATGTACATGATCCAACGTCTTTCTTTCCATTCCATTCAAACTGGCTTCTGAGATATATGATAGGCCTTAAAAGTTTCTTCTTAGAGAGTTGTATGATGTCAATATATATTATTCATGTGGACAGTTAGTCTGGTAATGTGATTCATCATGCTCTGCATTATACTCATGTTTGTATTGCTCATGATACAATTTTCCTGCAGGAGCGCAAGAAGCAGACTTCTTCAGAGGTCCATCAATTTGTGAACTCTTTGCGCTCAACATTCTCTTCGTTGGAGGTTTGTTCCCATCCTTTTAACGTCCAGCCTTTCTTTCTCTGTAACAATGACACGTTAGTAACTTCTTCAGAGGTCCATCAATTTGTGAACTCATGTTTGTATTGCTCATTGATTGGACTGCTTGTTTGGGTTTGCAGATTCCAAGTTCTGTTTCTCTTTTACTTATTCCATCTACCACATTAAGGATGCCCTATGAACAACTAATCTAGCACTTATAGTGTGACATTTTCTACGTGGAAAAATGTCGAAAGTTTTCATCCAATGGTTTTTGTGTATGGCAATATTCTGTACTTAATAATTATATTCCTGTTGTTTCTATGTAGCAAATATTAAGTTCCAAGCTTTTGTTGCGGATAGGTATTATATAATCTCTAGGCAGTTAGCTTTTATTTTGCATTATTAGTTGAGGTCCTTCTTTTGGGTAGAAATAAGACCTGCTGATGTGGCTGGAAGGCTATCTTTTGTCCGCTTTATGTTCCGGTAAGCCTCTTAGGTCTATCACATCCTTTTCTGGCCTATTCTCTCACTAATATTATTCCCTTTAATATGTTTTCCCACTGTTATTGACGTCATTAGAAACAGCTTTGTTATACTTTTATAAACCGACTGTATGTGATTGCATGAGCAGGCACTCCCGCTTCCTACAATTGCTGTTATTGAAGGAGCTGCTCTTGGGGGAGGACTAGAGTTGGCTCTTTCTTGTGATCTTCGTGTATGCGGTATATACCGGTAGAAAGGTTATGAGTTCAATAAATGTATCATATTCTTCTGGTTATGAGACTTGAAATCTCAAATTAGGAATTGTTTCTGATCATGGCACATAGGAGAGGATGCAATATTTGGCATGCCAGAAACTGGACTTGCTATTATCCCTGGGTATGTGTTCAAGCCAATAAGTTAAGAATTTTTGCACTATAAGCTTTGGGCCTGTAAATAAGACTGAGCATTTTGAATGTTACTGTTTTCAAGGAAATGCAATGCCATTTATATCACTATTGTTAAGTAATAAAGAAAAAAATGCTTGTCGATGCGGCATTCATTATTTTAATGCTAGAATTCTGTCATCTTGTTTGTCATGAGTAAACCTAACAGTTAACATGATTTGAAGTGACTTATATCTGAGAAGTTTCTTACTGGAGTGCTTCCAGTATACATGATGATCTCTGTGTTAAAATTAAAAAAAAAAAAAAAAAATCATATCGGATCAGATTCAAAATTTGCACAGCATATATGTCTGAACATCTCTTTGGATTTTTACAGGGCTGGTGGGACCCAGAGACTCCCCAGGGTAGTTGGAAGATCAAATGCGAAGGAGCTTGTATTTACTGGTCGGAGAGTTGAAGGCAAAGAAGCTTTATCCATGGGTACATCCTGTGATAGGATATCATTTTAGCAAGCACGCTAGCTTATCTGCAACTCTTATCACATGTATCAATCATATGGTGATTTTTACCGCAGGACTTGTCAATTATTGTGTTTCTGCTGGCAAGGCATACTTAAAGGCTCTTCAAATTGCCCGAGATATAAACCAGAAGGTAAGAACTAGGAAGAGTCGCAATTTGCAAAGGCAGTTGTAGTGTAGTTGTTTGTTTCATGCAACTACAGCTTTTCATTAACTACAGTTTCAAAATTGAGTCGTTATTTGCAAAAAGGACTTACAATCAAATTGCAATTTATATTTTCAATGAACCGGTACCCCTGAATCCACTAGATCTGTCAACAACTTCAGATTGCAACAAAGATATTATGAGCAAACTAAATCTATTTTTATGTTATCAAATCGAGTATCAGACTAATGATTGAATCCAGGCTATATTTCATCACCAGATATTTGACCTCAACTGTTTTTCCTTAAAGTACCTCCCTTCCTTTTCTAGGGTCCATTGGCTATAAGGATGGCTAAGAAAGCTCTCAGTGACGGAGTAGAAGCAGAAATGTCATCGGCACTTGCTGTGGAAGAAGAATGTTATGCGCAGCTTCTCAACACCGAGGATCGTCTTGAGGGTTTAGCTGCATTTGCAGAGAAGAGAAAACCAAGATATGCTGGAAAATAGGACCTAAGAAGCATCACCATGTATCTCATATTGACAGAAGATGAGTATGTGACATATTCAGCAGGTCAGTACCTTGAATTGGCTGATTATGTTGTAATAAATCATAATTCTGTCTTTTTACTAGAAACTTATTGTGTTCATTGAGTGTTTTGTGTAGCTCTATGTTCATAGACGCAGCTAGTGGGATTATAAATAAGAGATAAATGAAGATCTGCATGGTAAATTAAGATGAAGCAAATAAGGGGTGCAAAGTTGAGTTTTTGCCGTCATATGAGGAAATTTTCCTCCTATATCTGCTGTTAAGCGAGAGTTTTAATCCTACTTATTTTTTATTGTTTAAAAGTGTGAAAGTGTATTTACTACTAGTACCTCTTCGTTTCACACTTCAACTTCCAGGAGCTTCCTCCATATCGAAATCTTCGGGTCATCAAAATGATGCTCAGGATTCGCAAACGTAACTCCAGTCTTTGATAATAGATATCGCTGGTTCACTGCGCAAGCCCTTCGACGACCTAAAAACAAAAGGGTTAAACTGGAAATCGTGCCTTTTGTTAATTTATGAAACCATTAAAAAATCTCTGATTACAATACATTTGGAGTTACCTAGTTAGTCTATGCATTTATAATGGCTCTTGTTTACTTCGAATTTCATAGCCTTGTGCATGAGTATTCTCCATTACTTCCCATAGAACCAGGCTAGCAATGGATGCAACCGCAAGGCCTCCATCACCTGACTTCAAGGTCATTTTGGTCAATTCCTCATTCGTTATTATCTTCTTTAGACCAACTTTACCTCTTAATTCATTTTGCAATTTCTTCACGACTTCTGATTTTGTCACAAGCTCTGCCATTGCCCATCCTAGGACCAATACTGTTGCTATACTTCCAGCACCAAGGGTGTCCTAGAAAATTATTTGATGTAAAAAGACCAATCTTTGCCTGAGATCAAACAATAAACACAATTTCAAAGCACCGATGCATAAGTTACCTCGGCAAGAGCTTTGATGCTATCCCTGTCCAAGTAAAAATTCCAGAGAAAGCGAGATGTGGATGAAGGAATCCTGCTCAAACCTGTGACCTATGATTTACACCAAAACATCGAGTCTTGGGTTTTTTGGCGGTGGTATCTGCGAGATTCTCTCCACATCCATCACCCATAAGCATTGTCGAAGTTTGGCCACATCTCATGCATTGTCGGCTGGGCTAATAAGACCGGGAACTCTCAAATCAGGTTGGACCTCATCTGCTAGCGCGATTACTCGGAAAGTCAGAGGAATAGAAAACCATCGATCCTTAAAAATTCCAATGCTTTGCCCATTGCCAATCCTCCATTGAGTACCTCCATCTGCCAAAAGTCGAGCCCCAGTGATACTACGCCAAATATATGAGAGATTTTAACCATTCATAGCATCCATAAACGAGCTCGAGGGAAAACACCGAGCCTTGAGGACTCGACCAGCAGCAAGACAAGAAGTCTCCAACCTTGCTCAGCCAACAGAGCCAAGTTAAAAGCATCCATGTCGCGAAAAATCAAAATTCACCCTCTGACCTGAAGCTTGTCCATTAGCCCCATTGACGTCCAAAAACTCTCTTTCAACAGCAACCTCATAACTGATGGCACCGATGGGCTAGAGCATAGCACTGACTTATCAAAATTCACCCTCTGACCTGAAGCTTGCCCATACACATGAAGAATATCTATTACAGTCGCTTGAGCTTGAGGCGCCTTCCAAAAAAAAAAAAAAATCATTAAAGTAGGGATTTAGGGTTTATATAAGCATTAGTAAAGTAGGAATTTGGGAAACTATACAATATCCACGAAGCTGTTTGGATAGTTATCCATTTGTAAGCTGTGGCGGCTGTATTGATGATGGTGATGGTTGCTTAGAGTTAGTCACTACGCAACGAAAAATTGAAATTGGAGGATTCTCTAGAGGGATAGTACATAAGAGAGAGATTCGGTTTGGCATTTGAGTAACAACTTTTGGTCTGGCAAAAGCCCTAAAAGCTCAACTTAAATGTGGTTCTGCCCTTTCAGATCAGCAATATACGCTTTGTACATTCTGTATTTACCCCGAATCTCAAATTTACCCCTCTTTCATTCTCCACCTACCAAAAATGCTCATACTTATATCCAAATCCTAGATCCACCTCAAACCTGCATCATTCTCCGATATCTTCGTTGCATGTGCTATCGCTACTGCTCCTTCTCTTCTCCTCTCTTCTAACCCTAATCCTAATCCTCCTCTCCCTCTTCCTCCTCTTACACTTCAACCCTGCCGCCTTCGTCTCCCGCCTTCACCTCCACCACTCCCGCAACTCAATCCACTCAAACCCTAAACTCAATATCTACCTTGTAGGTGGCACCGTTGTTGTAGGTGGTGCCGGTGATAAAGGAGGTGAAGCTGGCAATAAGGGAGAATGAGGCCAATAATAGTGAGAATAATTGACGTCATTGTAGCTATCATGGTAGGATAATTGATGTCCAATGAATCAAAGAAGAGGCAATTTTGTTGGGTTTTTCTTTTTTACTTATTTAACGTTAAATGAAAAAGGGAGGAATTCTACTGTTGGCTTATGCCATCTTAGGTTGAAAGTTCATAATTGGGACTATGGACAGGGAAAAGAAACAATATCTTTCTCCTTAGCTTAAGAGTTAGATGCTAAATATATGAATTAGAAGTTACTCTTAACCGATAGATCTTAACTATATAGATTATATGTTAACTTTACCAAATAGATGTTAAATATATGAATAGGCAGTGAAGTTTAATAGACAGATGTTAACTATATCAATTATTTGTTAAGTTTGATAGAAATTTTTTGGATTGTATATAATCAAAAAATTACGCATATTGGGTTGTCGTTACTCATGCATATATATATATA
>JBAKGM010000200.1:38957188-38971879 GCA_037177215.1 Asparagus racemosus | reverse complement strand
ATCCCTTCTTAGGCTTTGGGATAAAATACCCCAGAATCGAACTCTGGTGTCTTCTTCAATCAGAGAAAGACTAAACCGACGACATGTGTGAGGCGTTGACTTTAGGATTATTGGCCAACCCCCAGCCCTCAACAGATTTGGTGTGCCTTTACTGACCACCGTTTAGCTCGGGCTAGCATGTGGATTATTTAAATCCGTTCCGCATGTAACGCTGTGCTAAAAGAATAAAACTCTCTTAGACTTTATGCTACGATATTGAATACGTAGACTTTGTCTTTTTCACGGGAGGACTAACCTAGCAATGCATATTACATGTAGATTTGTCTCTTCTTAGGCTTCAAGATAAAATACCCTAGAATTGAACTTCGGTGTCTTCTTCAATCGGAAAAAGACTAAACCGGTGACACGTGTGAGGCGTCAACTTATCCCTGCTTAGGATTCGAGATCAAATTCCCCAAGATGAATCTTGGATTGAAGGATTAGAAAATATTAATGTGGGAAAGGAAGAATTTTATATTCTGTTTCCCGATGATGGAGAGGAATGATTTTTTTTGTCCTGTCTCCGGAAGCTGACGAACTCGAAACAAGAGAGGAAGGTTTTGTATCCTATCTCCTGATGGTGGAGAGGAAAGAGGATCTTGTCTCCTATCTCTGAGTGAAGTGGGATTTCCACTTCGAGAATCGAAAAGACTCAGGCGACCTTCAGTTAGCACGACCTGATCTGGAAATTCTAATTCCAGCGCATACCTTCAGTCGGGGCTACCTAAAAAGGGGTGAAACTAAGAGTGGGATCTCCACTCCGAAAATCATAAAGATTCAGACTACCTTCAGTCGGAAAACCTAATTTGAAAATCCCGGCGCATACCTTCAGTCATGCTACCTAGAAAGGGGTAAAACTAAGAGTGTGATCTCTACTTTGAGAATTGGGAAGATTCAGGCTACCTTCAGTCAGAAAACCTGATCTGAAAATCCTGGCGTATACCTTCAGTCGGCGTTACCTGGAAAGGGGTGAAACTAAGAGTGGGATCTCCACTCCAAGAATCAGGAAAATTCAGGCTACCTTCAGTTAGAAAACCTGATCTAAAAATTCTGGCGCATACCTTCAGTCGGCGCTACCTGAAAAGGAGTGAAACTAAGAGTGGGATCTCTACTCTGAGAATCGGGAAGATTCAGGCTACCTTTAGTCAGAAAACCTGATCTGAAAATTCTGGCACATACTTTCAGTCAGTACTACCTAGGAGAGGGATAGAACTAAGAGTGGGATCTCCACTCCGAGAACCGAAAAGATTCAGGCGACCTTCAGTAGGATGACCTGATCTGAAAATTTTGGCGCATACCTTCAGTCGACGCTACCTGAGGGATGGAACTAAGAGTGGCATCTCCACTCTGAGAACTGAAAAGATTCAAGGGACCTTCAGTCGGATGACCTGATCTGAAAATCCCGGCGCATACCTTCAGTCGACGCTACCTGGAAGGGGGGTGAGACTAAGAGTGGGGTCTCCACTCAGAGAATTAGAAAGATTGAGGTGACTTTTAGTTGGCACAACCTGATCAGGAATGAGTTTCTCATTTATCAGGATGAAAGTCCACTTCAGTCTTAACCTTGGGGAGGTGTGATTAAAGAGGAAAGGATGGAACCCTTCCATTTATCATGGAGGGGGTCCCACGCTTAGAGAGGAAGAATTTTATATTTTATCTCCAGTGTGAAGGAAATTTTACGTGGGCCTCTTGTTCATGGAAGGAATCAAGAGGGGATTATGGTAGCTTGGACCAGAAAATTTTTATAGTCCCACCATCAATGAGTTTGATCGGTGAGGAAATTTGCAGTGGAGGATAAATTCAGGGTTATCCTCCAGGAAAATGAGCGAAATATCCTAGGAGGAACTTCCCGTTTAAATGGGTTATCCCGAATGTACTAAGGGTAGTACTTTTTCAGGAACTTTCCATTTATTGGCATCAATTGCCTGTCACCATTCTGGGTAATCATGCGATAAACACTGTTCGAATAGACCATCTCTATTACGAACGGGCCTTCCCATTTGGGTTCGAATTTACCTTTCTTTTTGGAGTTGAGGATTATCGGTTGTCAAGCAGCAAAGACCAAATCTCCTTCCTTGAAACTCCTCTATCGTACTTTCTTGTTGAAAGCTCTTGACATTCTAACTTGGTAGAACTCAATGCGTTGTTAAGCTTCTAGGTGCTTTTCATCCAACTTCTAGAGTTCTTCGAGACGTTTCTGATGTTGTCCTTCGATCGTCATCTCCGTTGCGAGGGCGATGTGAAGTGACAGGATCTGGACTTCTAACGGAAGAACTGCTTCACACCCGTAGACCAGAGAGTACGGAGTAGCTCCGGCTGGTGTGCGTACGGTGGTGCGATATGCCCAGAGTGCTTCTCTGAGTTTTTTTTCATCTCAGTCTCGCTTGTTGGTTTTCACAAGCTTTGATAAAATTTTAATGATCGTCTTGTTGAATGCCTCTGCTAATCTATTTGTAGTGGGATTGTACGCTGTTGATGAGACGTCTTGGATCTTAAATTTCTCGCAAAACCTGATGAAGGAATTACTGATGAATTGAGGACCGTTGTTATGCACGATCCACCTTGGCATACCATGTCGGTAAATGACATGATGTTTAATAAACTTGATGACATTGCTCACCTTCACCTCTTTAACCGGGATTGCCTCAGCCCACTTGGAGAAATAGTCAGTGATGGCGAGAATGAACCGATCATCTTTGACTGAAGGAGGAAAAATAGGATCTACAATATTCATTCCCCATATCTCGAACGGCCAGGATGTAGCTGAAGGAAGCAATTGCTCCGGAGGCTGATGCATATAATTCGCTTGAATTTGACACGCGTGGTACTTTTGAGTGTACTTGATTGCGTCATTGACCATCGTTGGCCAGAATTATCCTATTCGCCTGATACGATCATACAGTTTGGAACCAGGCTGTTGTGTGCCACATTCTCCTCCGTGCGCTTCCTGGAGAACTCCTTCCACTTTTTTGTTTGAAAGACAAGGGAGTAACAAGCCGTCGTACCCACGACGATATAATGTCTAGGTCTCTACATTATAGAAGAACCTTGGTGCTCTTTGTCAGATTGATTCTCTTCCCTTCACATCCTCTAGTGAAATACCATGTAGGGCATAGTCGATTATAGAGAAACGCCAATCTTGGGGCTTCAATTTGGCTTGGGTTGTGCATACCTCTTTGGCAACCACCCCTTGTCTTCCTCCTCTTTACTATCTTCGTTATACATTAATACGAATAGCTGGTGAGTTCGGACAGTGATTAACTGCTCAGTTTCGGGAGGTTGCGCCAACGACACCGCTAATACTGCTAGTGCATCTGCGTAAGCATTTTGAAGGCGCGGGATATACTCAATGAAGAATTCTTCAAACGAGTCCGCCATCTCAACAGCCACCTGGTGATACGGGGTCAGATCCGGATTCCTGACTTCATAGTCTCCACGAATCTGTTTGACTATTAATTGTGAATCGCCGTAGGCTTTGAGATATTCGACCCCCAGCTCTTTGGCAAAACTGGGTCTAATAAGCAAGGTGTTGTATTCAGCCACATTATTGGAACATGGCTTAGTTAATGAATAAGCTCGCGGCATCACATGTTTCCCCGGGGAAACTAAGACAACTCCGACTCAGGCAAAAGTCTTAGAACATTTAGGGGTACTCCTCACATTAGTTGCTCGAGAAGCTCCGTCAAAATACAACCGCCATATCTGTTAATGCGACGTAGTATTGACTTCGTGGGCTTCATCTGGCAAGTCATCATATAATTTGGCTGCGTCCGTCGTTAGATTTGCTGCCAGAAGATCACAAATCGCTTGTCCTTTGACCGACTTCTGTTGTTTGAAGCGCAGGTCATATTAGGACAAGAGCAAAGCCCATTTCGCCAAACGCCAACTCATGGAGGCTGGTTGCGTCATGAATATTCAGACTGGATTTATGTTAGAGATAGCATAAATCGTCTGCCTAACTAGGTAGTGCCGCATCTTCTAAATCGCGAACACTAATGCAAGGCACTGCTTCTCGATCATCGGATAACGAGACTCATCACCGACTAAAGTTCTGCTCAGATAATATACTGCCTGTTCGTGATCGCTGTCGTCGTCTTGCGCGAGTAAAGTGCTTAACGAGTGGTCCCTCATCTTGGTGTAAATCAGGAACAGTTTACCCAACTGCGGTGCAATAAGAATGGGAGGATTCGCTAGATGTGCTTTCATATCCTTGAATGCCTTCTGACAACCATCATCCCAAACGAATGACACGCCTTTCTTGTTTAGCTTAGAGAATGGCTGGCACTTCTCGGATAGATTTGAGATGAATCGCTAAATATAGGTCAATCGCCCTTGTAACCCCCTGAGTTCTCTTAAATTTCTCGGAGGTTGCAGTTCTTGTATCGCCTTCACTTTATCCGGGTCAACGTGGATACCCCTATCGGTGATGACGAATCTGAGGAACTTACCACTGGACATCCTTAGGAAGGACTTGGTAGGGTTCATCTTCAGCTGATGAGCTCGCATGAGCTCGAACACTGTCCTGAGGCCTTTGATGTGATCATTCTTGTCACGACTTTTCATGACTAAATCATCAACGTAGCATTTGACTGTTTTCTAAAGATGGTCCTGGATAATCTTCATCATGGCTCGCTGGTACGTAGCGATGCGTTCTTCAAACCAAACGGCATGACTGTGTGGCAAAAAATGTCGAGTGGCGCTCTAAACACAGTGTGTTTAGGGTCATCCAGGTGCATCTTGATTTGATCATAACCTGAAAAGTGTCCATGAAGGACATTCTCTCAAACCTACACGTATTGTCGATGATGACATCAGTGATCGGGAGAGGAAAATCATCTTTAGGGCATGCAACATTCAGGTCTCTGTAGTCGACGCAGATCCTGATTGTCCCATTTTTCTTCAGGACCAGGATAATGTTCGCCACCCAATCTGGATGTTGTACTTCTGTGATGAAGCCTGACTCAATGAGCCTTTTTTACTTCTACCACGATTGCCTCTATAATTTGCGGACAAAACCATCTTTGCTATTGCTTGACAGGTTTAGCATCCAGCTTGATGTTGAGGCTGTGGGTTGCTACATTTGGGTCGAGACTCGGCATATTTTCGTAGTTCCAAGCGAACACGTTGGATATATTCCCTAACAAGAGTGATCAATTCCTCCTTTTTATCTGAGGGGAGACTACCGCTCATGAAGATGGGCTTTGGATTAGCTTCGTCGCCCATGTTGACCTGAACGACTATATCTTCAGTAGGGGGTTCTCTTTGCTCGAACCGGTCCCCATACTGCATGTTGAGATGATGAATCCATGGGTCTTCCCATGTTAGCATCTCCTCATCGTCCTCCATTGTGGCAGGGTCGGCTGTAGCCATATTTGACATGAGAGCCTTGAAGGCCTTGCCGAAGCTAAAGTCGGAATCCCAAGCAGATGAGTCAGATGAGTATCCATCTTATGCCTTGGGTGATCAGTTGTCAATTAACCAGGAGCATTTATCTTCTAAGGAGGATATGTATCCTAGTCCTCTCCTGAATGCCTAATAGTTATCAGGCTTCCCTTTTGGGACATGTGCAGCTCTGGGCGGGACTTGAGGACCTCGTCCGAAACAGAGACCTCTCCCTTGAGTGAAGTCGTACCCCCACTTTTCATAATGTCAAGTGTTTCTGGGCTATATCTAAATAAATGAGGTCTAGGCTCATTATCATCGACGCCTTCCCCTAAAAGGTGGTTCTGTGTCAGAACTGCATCACTTTTTCCGTAGACCAAGTCCTTTTCACTACTTGTTCTACTTGGGATGACGAGTGTTGTCCCAAGGGAGTCTTGGAACAGCTTCTGTATTATGCACGACGACCGCGTCGGTAGGTGCAAGTCAGGGTCATCGTATAATCTTTTCATTACATCAGCCAAAGACAATGAGTACTCTAAGTCATCTTTTATTAATTCGTTGGCAAGTTGCCAATTACAACCTTCGTCCGACGAATCTTCATTGTCAAGATTGATTATGAGGGGTACAATGTCATTTAAAACAAAACCACCATCGTAATCAAGCCCAGCTTCGGTATCATCTTCCCCATCGTTGTTCGTGATTGGGCCGATGATTCAATATCAGACTCGTTACCGTAGAGGAGAGAATTATTGAAGTAATTTTCCATCCCCTTAAACAGTTGTTTGTCCGTAACCACCGTCTTGACTTCATTATTCGTGTCTACGTACTTGAGACACTGATGAAGAGTAGAGGAACTATAACATTATTGTGGATCGAAGGTCGACCCAACAATAAGTTATAGGAAGTCTCTGCGTCAATCACATAACATGTGACTTCAGACTTCAGATCTTCCATTTGGCACTTCACCCAGATTTTACCAAGTGGCCGAGACCCGCTGGTGTTAAATCTGTAGATCATTGTGCCTGTTGATGCCAGGTTACTGGCAAGAATCCCGAGACTGTACATGAGACGCAAGGGCATGATACTCACAGCGGAACCTGGATCAACTTGAATCTAGTTGATTTCACTGGAGCTAATGTACCCGGTGAAATATAGCGACCTGTCATGCTTCGAGTTCTTCGTCTGCATATCCTCTTTGGTAAAGATGATGTAAGGGAGGTTCTTGGTGGCCAGATTGCACTGTTGGGCTGCTGACGACTCCGGCTCTTCAGGAGCTGACTTGATCTGAGTGAGGAAGACCTCAGAATCAGCCAGGGCTTCTTGTAAAGCTTCCCGGGTCTCCTTCGATAGACGTAACAGCTCGTAAAGAGTAATCCTCGCTGGTATGTTAGCCAGTTGAGCCATGACATTGAAGCGATACGGGGAGTTCAAGCTTCCCAGTTTGTCTCCTCCAATCGGGCGATTGAATCGAGACTGCTTCGGGAGTTGAACCTCCTGAGGTTGCTTCTCTTTTGGTTTGGCCGCGTCTTCCTTGGTAGCCGCCTGCTGTTGTGCCTTTTCAGCATGGATGAGAGAAGTTATTGGTACCCCCAGCATTCTGTTCTTCAGGGGGTTGTCTAGCGCCATGGTCTTCCTCCCCATCTGTGTTACTGTCAATTTGATTAATGTTATTACGACGACTGGTTTCACCCTGGTGGTTCGTCAGTACTTGGATTTGCTGGTCATGCATTTCTTGCATCTGTTGCATGGCCATCTCCATTTCAAACTTGAAGTTCTCCTTCTGTTTGGCCATCGCTTCTTCGCGCATCTTGGTCACCTATTCAGCACTGATCATGAGGGCTTCCTGAGGTTGTCCCTCACTAGAAACCGTGTTGTCGGAAGCCATTGTAGAGCCAACATCCAACACTTCGTCATCAGACGGCAACCCTTTCAGGATTTTGTCGTAGTTGGAATGTCAAATAGTCCCGGTGAGCAACCGAGTAAGCCGATCGGATGATCGGGGACTGGTACGAGTCGACGCCCCTCTGCTTGTCATATTGTTGTAACTCTTGGCAATTCGTCGCTTTGAGACACCGATCTTCTCTTGCAAAAGCATCTTGACCTGGGCTTCGGCAGTTTGCTACCAAGTTTATCGAAGACTGACACCCTATCTGGAGTTGTTTTGTTGTAGCTGTACTCTAAGAACACTGCCTGGATTAGCTTGGAATAGGGGCAATGCACAGGCTTCTTAGGAGAACTCCTCTTTCAGGATCTGTTCGTGCCCCTAGCACGATAGTACAACTCTTCGGCATGAATGCCGCAGCAACCGATCGTGTGTTGGCACAACTTCTCGGGTATAACGTCGTCGTCATCAGATGAAAACATCTCCTTCTGAGGACAGGCTGCTTTATCAAAGCTGCCAAAAGTGACTCACCTCGATGTTCGCCTGTGGGGGTGTGAAGTCTCAGCGGACTCTCGGACTATGATCCTCAGTCCCGTTGATGGAGCTGCAGGGGTTTTGTTGCCTTCATTGAGGTGGGTGCGACCTCCTACATCAGGAGTGACCCGTGATTTCCTCAACGGACCCAAGCATTGTTTGATTGTAATTCTACCTCGAACATCTTGTGACGGGCCAAGGCGCTCCGTGCTGGCTTGGCAGGAACCAGTTTCGCCGGGAGTTTAGATGGGGACGCCAGAGGTGGCCTCGGCACTGAGGCCACTTGCATTGGGGCGCCAGCAGACTTGGGCTTCAGTGCCACGATAGCTGGTGCAGGGGTGCCGGCGAACTTCTGCTTAGGTGCTAGAGCAACTGGAGTCGAGGTGCCGGTAGCCTTTGGCGTTGGCGTTGTGGAGACTAGAGTTGGGACACCTGATTTCAGCCACCAAACTTGGTGAATAGTCGGCAGCTTTGTGGCCACCTCTTCCTTCTTCAATTGGCGGGCTTGTTGTGCCAAAGCCCGTGTCTGCGCAAGGAGTGCTTAGCGCTTCTGGATGCGCTCCTGAAGCGTGGAACAGTTCCGCTTAACTCAAATCCATTCCCTTGTTGACGGCTTAGTGGGGCTGCTAACTGTCTGAGGCTGAAGCCCATGTGTCAACTTGGATCTTAGATCCGCCTCGTAGCGGATCCCATCCGTTGACTGCATGGCCTTGGTGAGTTTACGCGCCATGCTTTGTTATCGCCGCTGCTGGGCTCTCTTGGATAGTGCGGGGATGCCATCGATGGTCATCTCAGGCACTGAGGGAACTTGGGCTGCGGGCGCCGAGAAAATTTTACCGCTACCTGCAGCTTCGGCGGCAACGGGGTTAGAATCGTCCTCTTGGGACTCGACTCTACATCTGAGGCCCAACGAATCTTCCTTGCAATGAAGATCCTTCTGGAACGATAGGAGAGGCAGATCTGGATGAGGAGGAGAGATACTCCTTGAATTTTTGCTGGTTGAACTCGTATTCGACATCCTCTTTGACCGAGATCGGGATCCACAGTTGCGACACTACGACCTCAGATTTGAGGCCGTTCGCTCTCACTCTGATCGCCAGCTTGTTCGTAGGGAAAGTTGCGTCGATTGTCATTGCTTGAATTCATTACAAACTTCAGTCACTTACAATGAGATTCAAATAAAAAGATCACCTTTTTAGGCTTACAATGAAAATCAAAAAAGATTACAACTTTTTAACCCTAGTTGAACAAACGCGGGATCCGTTTATCAGATCCTCACTTGCGTGGGTGTCTTGGCCTGTGCTGGGGACTCTGTTCCGTCCGTGAACCACCGCGTGATCGGATCTAGGTGCTAGATCTATAGATCTACGGTGATTTTTCGTGAAGGAAATAATTGCCGATGAGGATCAACTCACGAAGGAGATAATCGTCGGAGTGGGTGAAATCGACAAAGCGAAGTCATGCATAAACCATGGGATTAAGACAAAGCTTAATCCAGAGGGTAGGATCATATATCTGACCTGGATCTGGACTTCGATCTGGCCTTGATTCTTCTCCTCACCGTGTAGATCTGAGGTGGGAAGTGTTGTTCGCTTGCACGAGATCTAGATCTGACTTTTTGACTTTGCGGATGCTCGGAATCTGTGCAAAAGCCCTCACGGATCTAGCCTCAAAGACGAATTTTTCTAACCCGGAAGAATGAGACCCCCCCTCTCCTATTTATAGGCAAGAGGGGGGATTGTGGCCGGCACCTCTTTGTGTCTCAGCCTTGGTCAAGGCACTACTTCGGTTCTCGCGCACTTCCGATCTCGTTCGTCTGGTATTTTATCCGATCTCGTTTTATTCGGTCTTGTCGAATCTAAATCTGATTGATCATCTCATTGATTCTGGAATCTGGTCGGCACTATTCTGTCGACGTTTGAGTCCTAGTTAATTCTATCTCGTCGATGTTCGAATCCGGTTGACTCGCCTTGTCGAAACTCGTTGATTTGAAGGCTCGTCGTTGGATTTATTCCAAGATTCATCGCTTCACTGACTTGTACGCCATGCCGATTCGCTTCATACACTCGTTGACTCGCTTTGTGCGTTTTGCGGCATGATTACGTCGTCAGCGGTTCTTGGTCACGTCGTCGGATTGGTCGTCGATTGTCAACCCACTGTCACAAGTCTCGTTCGGGTACTGATAAGTAATTTTCAACGCCTACAATGATGACTACTGAATATAGGTCGATAAAATGATCCCCATGATATTAATGAGTACAAATTAGAATATATAAGATAATACCCAGTGTTAAGTAGATAAATAATATATACCTGTGAATGTCACATGGGTGGAGGCCACCCACTTGACTTCTTGCACGACACAGAGCCCCCTCGCTTGGGTTTGTTCCCTGTACGCGACACAGGAAAGAAAGGAAAAAAGAAAAAATAATAAAGAAAAAAATAAGGAAGTTTATTATTCTTCTTTCCCTATAAATAGGTTTTCAAAACGTAGGGTTTGTGATTTTTTTAAAGGAGAGAAAAAGAAGAAAAATTGGGTTTTCTTTGGCGACGGTTAGAGAGTGATTTTACAAAAGAGTGGTCAGTTTCTTTTGAGTATAAAATCAAATCTTTATTTTAGGACGAGCTTGTGGATTGTACAAGTCGTCGGTGTTCTTCTTTATAGTAGAATCTCTACTCACCCCTCTTGTGGACGTAGACAAGTTTGCCGAACCACGTAAATCTCGTGTCTTTGCTATTTATTGTGTATTGGCTATAGTTTGTAGGTTCTCAGATCTACAAGATCCATCCTCAAGATTAAGCGTGGTCTTAATCTCAGGGTCTGTATGTGATTTCGCTTGGTCGATTTCACCCACTCCGGCGATTATCTCCTTCGTGAGCTAATCCTCGTCAGCGATTATTTCCTTTGTGAATATAATCTGGACCTTCTCTCAGGTGATATCACTTCCGTGGTGTGTGGGCGTGACTCTGCACCCAACAATTGGTATAAGAGCTGTTATTTAGATTGGAAGTGGTGTAGCTTCTAGTTTTGAGGTGGTGCTCGGTAATTTCTGAGAGAAGCAAATTTATTAATATAAATGGAAAATGGCATCTACCAGTAAATCGGTCAAAGTGAGAAAATACGAGATTGAAAAGTTCAATGGAAAGAATGATTTATCCTATTGGCGGATGCAGATGAAAAACACATTGATTTCGCAAAAATTGCATAAGGCTTTGGCTGGAAAAGAGAAGAAGCACAAGAATATGTCTGAGGAGGATTGGTAGGAGCTGGATCTAGAAGCACGAGCGTCAATTATCCTATGCCTTGAAAGGGATGTAGCTTTCTTAGTAGATGGAGAGGAAACGGCTACGGGCGTGTGGTCGAAGTTAGAAAGTACCTTCATGATGTAGAGTCTAACAAACTGGTTCTATTTAAAATCTAAATTGTATACTTGCAAGATGGAGGTGAGCTCATCAATTCGGAAATACATCAACAAGTTTGATAGGATCACATCAGTCTTAAAAGACATAAATGTGACAGCTGAAGATGAGGATCAGGCGCTTCTACTACTTCTATCTATACTGAAATCTTATGAGAACTTGGTGCAAACACTGATACTTGTAGCAGACAATTTGAAGATGGTGAGACTAGAATGGGGCTTCTAGTGGATGATCTTCAAAAAATTATAACCAGTGACATGACTACTAGTAGTAACAAAGAACAAGCGCAGGGATTGTTTGCTAGAGAAAGAAGCAATGAGTGAGAAAGAGGCAAGAGAGGAAAGTCTAGGTCTAAATCGAGACCTCTTGCAGAAAAATCGTGTTTCAAATGCGGTGAAGTTGGACATTTTAAGGTCGACTGTTCAAATAAGAGAGTAGGTGGAAAGAAGAACAACAACAAGACTGAGAAAAGAGAGGGTAAGGAAGAGGCGAGCTACGTTTCAGAGGAAGGGAGCGATAAGTAGTGCTATGTCGTCACGGGTAGCAAGGATATCTCTGGGAAGTGGATACTTAATTCTGGTTGCTCTTATTACATGCGTCTAAATAGGAAGTGGTTTACTACCTACAGAGGCTTTGATGGTGGAATCGTATTGATGGAGAACAACCATACTTGTAAAATGGTAGAACTAGGTAATATCAAGATCAAGATGCATGATGGAGTGGTCCAAACCTTGACGGATGTGAGGCATATTCTTGACTTGCGAAAGAATCTTATCTTAGTTGGTGCATTGGACTCCGGCGGTTGCAGAATTGTTACGGAAAACGGAGTGAAGAAGGTTGTTCGGGGTTCCATGGTAGTGATAAAGGGTGTTCGTCACGGTAATTTATATACTCTCTTAGGTACGATGGTAACAGGAGATGCAGTGGTTAGAACTAAAAGAAGTGGTGGAGACCCATGTGAGAACACATGGTTATGGCACAGGCGGCTTGGGCACATGTCAGAGAAGGGTCTAGTTTTACTTGGTAAAAAGGGTCTGCTTAAGAATCTGAACAAACCTACCATAAATTTTTGCGAGGATTGTGTGTATGGAAAGGCACACAGGGTCCAGCTTCTGAGAAGCAAGTCTAAGAGTAGACATATACTAGATTATGTGCACACGGATGTTTGGGGTCCAGCTCAGACAACTTCTAAGAGTGGTTCCAGATTTTTTGTCCCGTTCATAGATGACTACTCGAGGTATGCTTGGATTTACTTTCTGAAGCATAAGAATAAGGTGTTCGAGACATTCAAAAAGTGGAAAGCAATGGTTGAGAATAGGACGGGAAAGAAACTGAGGACACTGAGATCTGATAACGGTACAGAGTATACATATGGTGCTTTCAAGGAGTTCTGTGATCAGGAGAGAATTGTTCGACACTGGACAGTCAGGTTAACACCACAGTAGAATGGGGTCCCAGAGAGACTGAACGAACATTGCGGGTGAAAGCAATGTGTATGCGATCATATGCTGGATTGGGCAACGAATGGTGGGCAGAAGCGATGGCTATAGCTTGTTACATTGTGAAGCGTTCATCACATTTGACATTCCATGGTGATACACCCTATACGGTGTGGTCAGGGGAGCATGCAGATTGTGATAGGCTTAGAATTTTCGGATGTACCGCCTACTATCACGTCAACGAGGGAAAGATTGACACGAGAGCCAAGAAGGCAATATTCTTGGGATATGCGAAGGGCGTAAAAGGCTGTCGGCTTTGGTGTACAGAAGATTCAAAGTTCGTGATCAGTAAAGATGTTACCTTTGATGAGAAATTCATGATTGCTAGGGCGTCTAAGGATGATGGTGTTAGGACTGTTGAGATTTTTGAGTCTCGGGTTATCAAAATAGATACTAAAGACTAACCCGGTTCTAGTCGTGTTCAAATGAAAAGTCAGGTAGAGGAGGTTCAGCAGGAGAATACACATACACTATAACAACAGCAGCTCGAGGATAGTTTGGCTTCCACTAGGTCAAGACGAGCATACAAGCAAGTACAGAAGCTAGGGCTGATCAACCTCTGAAGCACTATGGGAAGGTTAAGTTGGTTGAATACGTACTCTTGGTGGAGGAGAACGAGCCGGTCTCCTTTAAGAAGCTATTCGGGATAAGGATAGTGAGAATTGGTTGGCTGCAATGGAGGAAGAGATAGAATCTCTTCGGAAAAACTAAACATGGGAGGTGGTCCCATTGCTTGTCGGAAGAAAATTTATTGGTTGTAAGTGGGTGTATAAAAGAAAGGAAGATCTTTCATAGCTTGGCGGTACAAGGTACAAGAAAAGGCTTGTGGCTAAGGGTTTTGCATAGAAAGAGGGTGTGGATTATAATGAGATCTTTTCTCCGGTGGTGAAACACACTTTTATTCGGGTGCTATTGAGTATTGTTGCTCATGGTGATCTTGAGCTAGAACAACTCGATGTTAAAATGGCCTTCTTGCACGGAGACTTGGATGAAGAGATGTACATGCATCAACACTAGAGTTATAAGGTTGAGGACAAGGAGCATCATGTGTGTTATTTGAAGAAGTCACTGTATGGATTGAAGCAATCTCCCCGATAGTGATACAAGCGATTTGACTCCTTCATGCTGAAGCATGGGTTTTCTCGAAGCGACTATGATTGTTGCGTTTACATTCAAAAGCTTTGTGGAGGTAATTATATCTATCTCCTTTTGTATGTGTATGACATACTTATTGCTTTTAAGAGCAGAGTGGAGATAGATAAGGTGAAATCTCAACTTAGTGAAGAGTTCGAGATGAAGGACATGGGCGCTGCTAGGAAAATACTGGGTATAGAGATTAGTAGAGAGCAGGCGAATCGGCGATTCTTCGTAAGTCAAAAGGGCTACATAGAGCGGGTGATCGCGAGGGTCGAGATGCAACGTGCTAAGTCGGTTGTGACTCCATTGGGTCTACACTTTACGCTTTCTGGTAAATAATCTCCCACTACAGCCCAAGAGAAAACGCACATGGAGCGTGTTCCCTATACTAGTGCAGTTGGCAACTTTATGTACGCAATGGTGTGTACATATCCAGATATTTCACAGGCGGTTAGTGTGGTCAGTAGATTCATAGCGAATCCGGGAAAGGCGCACTGGGAAGTAGTGAAGTGGGTTCTGAGGTACTTAAAGGGTGCCGTTGATACAGGTCTATATTTTAGTGGAGAAACATATCAGATTGATGGGTTTGTGGACTCTGATTATGCGGGCGATCTAGATAGATAGCGATCGACTACTGGTTATGTATTCAGGATACATGGAGCTCCGGTTAGTTGGCGATCGATGCTACAACCTACAGTGGCACTTTTTACTACAGAGGCTGAGTATATGGCCATGGCAGAGGGAGTGAAGGAAGCATTGTGGTTGAGAGGTCTTCTAGATGATTTGGGGATTGAGCAG
>JBAKGM010000200.1:38916136-38931663 GCA_037177215.1 Asparagus racemosus | reverse complement strand
ATATATTACTTGGACAGGATTTCTTTCTTTGAACTATAAATGAATTTAGTAAAAGATATCCATGTAAGACAACTATGTGAATCAAACAATAACAAATGATAAAAGGTGACGAGGATGACCTTTTGTAGCCATTTTTTGATTCGTGTATGATGGGCAGGATCATCTTTTGGTCTCTTTTTGTTGTTCTTTATGTCACATATAGTCTCAAGCATGAATTCCATCTGCAGAAAGAGTTGAACAAGGATTTAAACACAAATTTCAGGAGATCATTTTAAAGAAGCATACCAGTCAGAAGCTCACTCTTTTATTAGTCATCATTGGTTTCCCATCCTTCTCAGTCTTAGAGAACAACCTTGCTTCATTCACTTTATTCTGAATGCTCAGAACAAAATCTTTCATGGCAGTTGGATCATCACTCCTCAGTTTCATCCCACAGCCTATGTTAATAAAAAAAAAGGAAAAGATTATTAAACTGAAAATTAAGCTTCATAGATAAAGAAAAACATGCAGGCACAAACAATCAGAAATATACACGAAAAAATACATGCAAAGACACATGCATGAACGTGCATACTCGTGCGGGCATGAAAGCACACATGCACACAGACACGCATGAATTCAGTATCTTGTGATATCGTATAAGAAAAATATGACTACAAATTGAGGGAAGCTAAGCGCAGAGAACTGACATTGTAGGATTGTTAAGATAGTTGACACATCCATCTCCGTCAAACGCTTGCTCAACACAGATAGAAGGTCATATATGAGATCACTATATGCCAAACAATCAAACGTGAGTTATAAGAAAGTAGATAAGTGTAATAATAATAATAAAATCAATAAGCACAAACAAATAAGTGTGCTCATATGCTAATCATATGGTATTTCTGGAGGATAATAAACCACAAGAAACAAAAATTTTCACAAAGAATGACAGAGAGTAGGGAAAGTGTTCTATTATGCTCTTGACTCTCTGGAATCTGGGAATTGAATTTAAACTCCAATAGCAAATATATAATCCTTGACCTTTTTTATGGACCTTTGTCCCTATAAAAGTATTTGGAGGATGCTAAATGTCTTTTAGGATTATAGCAAGCCAATCTATTGTTCATAGCTTCCATGGTCAAAGTTTTGACACTAAGAGAGGGTTCATATCAAGTTGACAGAAGCTCATAACACTTTATCAATTTTTTTATGGAATGGCATGGATGATGTTGATGAAATAGCTCATGATGATGATGATGGCAATGACGCTAAACTAAGTAATTGATTCATCATTGTTACTTACTCCATAAACCAAATTTTTTTTCCTTGTCTTTCAAAAGAAAAGCTGTACTCGTCACTGATATTAGAAAAACCATAGAAAAGTGTTGATTATAATTCACTGTCATTGTTAATTACTCCCTACACAAAATTTTTTGTTCTTGCCTTTCAAAGGAAAGCTGTACTCGCCATTGATATTAGAAATAACCATAGACAAGTATTGCTATATAATTCACTGTCATTGTTAATTACTCCGTAAACCAAAATTTTTGTCCATGCCTTTTAAAACAAAAGCTGTACCCATAACTGATATTGAGAAATGACAAAGTATTGCTACATAATTCACTGAATCCACACAATCTACTAATACATGCTTAAAACAGAACAAAGTTTCTTCAAGCCACAAAGTTATTGTAGGCTCACAAGGTATGATGTTCATATATTGGAATGAAAAAAAGCTTAAAACCTTAACCAACGGAAATCTGTTTATACAGATGTTAAGCTAAAAGCGTTAAATTGAGAGGTATAAGATACAGACGTTACAAACCTTGAACAAACGCCAAATATGCACAAATAAGATATTAGCAAAGTAAGATTTCGTAAAGAAAGACCGTCATCCTTTGAGTACTCATCCTTGAAAGAAAGAAAAGAAAGAAAAGTTAAAGCCAAGCAACTCACTTGGTGTTCCAGTATATCTAACTGATGACGACATAAAGATATTACAATGAAAGATACGATAGCAATATACATGGGAAATTAATCAGCCTTTATATAATTCAATAGTACAATTATTTGCAATTGTGCATAATCACAATGACTATGTTTAAACTTGTAGATAAATTATACTGTTGTTCATTAGGCTAAACACTAAAAGGAATTATCTGCTTTTAGCTTATGACTCAGTGCATTAAGGCCTGGTTCAGTGGTAAGAGCATCAAGTAACTTTATAAGAGATCCAGGTAACCTACCACCTTTGTTCAGAAAAGGGAAATAAAAGGAAGGGGGGGGGTGTGGGGGGGGGTGTGGCAGGGCTCATCATTCTTACGACATACCTCAAATGACTTAGCAATAGAGGCAATAAGCTTTGCACTGAAGTCAATCCCAACTAAACAAGCCATGCCTGCAACAAATGCTGCAAAAACAGCAGCATATCTACACAAATAAAAAAGGACAACAGGTTAATATAGTTACATGTAACTTGTCACATGACAGCAGCAGTATGTAGATTAAAATTTCCACCTACGCCTTCAAGATGGATTCAAAAAATTTTAAACAAAAAATTTAATTAAGGAGACAGAAAATGCGAAATCCCAGTACAATTCAATATGGTGTTGAAGTCAGAGCATGCAATTCAAAATCGAAAAATAATAGCCAATAGCAGATCTCTGAAAACTTGTCCGTTATCTTTCTTTGTCCTTAACTTATGGCAAAAATTTCATAGAAGGATATCAAATTATGTACAAGAACTATATTATTTACTAAAAATAAATTAACTCAAGAATTCATTTGTTTCGCCAAAAGATTCCTGTCAATCATAACTAAAGTACTCGTGATTATACTCTCTAAAGATATGGACAAAAGGAACATCTTGAAATGCAAATAAACTTTCTCACTGACTGCAAATGTTCAGCTAATTGCTTCCTGATCATAAACTTAATCCGCAGTACATGAAGATAGAAATAGCTCTATAGATTGAACTCAGAGAAATGACATAGGGGAAGGTGTCTAGATGTCCAGACTGCTTCACTATCGGACCCTTAACAGGAAAAAGACGTGGACGTGTTTGTATTTTGTTAGCCGCATGTGCATATATATATGCAATAAATGCAAGGCTCTTCAATCAGCCTTATCCAGGTTATAATATATCTGTACTTAAAGATACAAGATGAAGAAAGCCTTAATGGTTTCTGCCTTTCAAGCAAGGTGCTCAGTCCTACTCTACATTCTCTTCTTTAGTACATTGCAGCTTTAAAAACTAAAATAATTTTTTCACAATACCGTGTTTTGCAAGAAAAGCCACATAATTTATTAAAAAAATCCACTTAATACTGGGAATGAAGAAAAAAAAGATGCATAAACTGCTGCCATATGACTGAAATTTCACAGAAAAAAAATGATAACAGAGCCAAACTGTTCATTGCCACGAGGTCCTCTTGAACATGATGCAACAACCTCCTCTCCGATAATCTGACAGCCAACACTGCGAGAAAGTGACTGTAAAATAGTCATTTTAAATGAATAAAATTGCACACATCCCAAGTGAGCATCCAAAAACCATATTGGTCGAATAAATGTAGAATAATATGCTTAAAAACTATCAAGGCAGTAAGGAGAGGACTAGAGATCGTACTCGAAAGATTGCAGCCACTTCTTCTGTAATGGATTCCACATTTGCTTCAGATAGCCTGTTAAGGAACCCTAAACAGAACAGACTGGATTCAGAAAACATTTTATATGCTATAAATCCATTTTTAAAGTACACAGACCACATTTTGCAAAGAGTTAAAACTGAAGACCTCTTATTCTGCGGCGAATCTGTGAGATATCTTCTGATTCCTTGTTTGCGCAAGCTCTAAGGTGAGGAGCCACATACTTCATACTACTGTCCACTTTATGGGCCTCCACATGTGGCTCTTCTTCATTCACTATATCGGTCTCCTCATTACCTAAACAAGAAATATCTTCTTCTGCTTTGGGCAGATCATCGACACTTTGATCCTCCAGATTCTTCCGTAACTGTTGGATGGAACTATTTATCTTGTCTTTCTTAGTAGACAGCTGAGATGACTTCATCCTCTTGCGTTTTTTACTAGATGAGGTTTGCTCGACTGCATCCACATCTTCTTCAACACCAAGAACTTCATCCTCTAGCTTGGCAAAGGGTTGAGATAACTTTTTCTTTTTCTTGTGTTTTTTAGTCGATGATGTAGACTTCACAACCTTTTCGTAATCTTTGATGTCACCATCCATAACTATCTCATCGTCAAGGACAGATGGAATCCCCTCAATGAGCTCGTCCATCAAATCATTGGAGCCCTTCAATCTCCCTCCTTTCAATTTGAGCTTTTTGGCAAGCCTCCTCTCCGTTTCAAGGTCCTCCTCAGCACCAGCCAAACCCTTGTTTATATCCATGGCCAAGAACTCCTCAAACTTTGTCTTGGGCTTGCTCATCGAATCCTTTTTCTCCTTCTTCATCGAAATCGATTTACCTGAAGCACCTGAGTGCGCCTTGGGTTTCATGTTGTCTCTTCTTCTTTATCACTTCCAATGCACGCCACTTATCCAACCTGGTGTCAAAGAACACAAAAATGTAGTCAGACCAGAAATCCATCCTGCACAAGTAGTTGAGTCGGACTAAGTAAGAGTACAGTATAAACAAGTATAGAAACAATGTTGGATAAAGTTGAGTGCTTTGGGGCACCAGACATGACAGCCAGTTGGCTACGCAGACAACCTATGCGCCGCCTAGGTTTTTTTGCATTTACTTATTCGATGATAAAAACATAAAACCAACAATAATTGCATAAACTTCAGAAAAAATAGATGAAACTCAGAAGATTTAGAAATATTAAAAAAATTTAATAGCTATACATTTACTGATAATAATTAAATAAAAAACAGATTTTATAATGGAAATAGTTAAGATAAATATCTAAAAACGAACCTGACGTCAAGAAGAACAATTTGTTTAAGTACTCTTCCATCAGAGTCAACCATCAACAAAACATATGCATACATAATAGTGCCGAGAAAAATATATTTATCACAAAAATATCTAGCAAAAATTATCACGAGCTAAATGGTAGCAAACAGCCACGGAAATATGTTGGTAAAATTACGACGGACTTCTACTACGAAAAGAAAATCAGACTTTCAAGTTGAAAGGAGACTTCTCTCGGTGTGATCGACATATGCAAAAGCACTGCCGTCAAGGTTTTAAATGTCGGATGTCGGGTTCATGTCGGATGGCTGAAATCCATGTCGGATAGCGGAAATCGGGGATATGTCGGGGGACATGGACTAAATATCGGATTGCTATATCGGTGGTGCGCATATGTATAATATCATGTCATAAATACAATCTAAGCATTCCTAAATTCAATTTAAGCATACTTTACAAATTATATAGTCTAAACATATAAAAAAGCAAATTTTTAATTTATGAATTTCAATTACAAGTTTATAATTCAATTACTAACTCAAAATCAATTTTCTTTGACAGGTAAAAAAATTACTACAAGCAGTAAGCAGTCAGCACAAAAAAAAAAGACTGCTCAGCATTCAGCAGTTAATTAGCACGCAGCACATCAGTCATATAAATTTTGCAAATCAATTTCTTATGTGTAATATTATTAGGATTGCTCAACAGCCACATACTCAATGAAAAAAGGTAATATAAGGAGAGACTGACTGTGAGAGAGAGAGAGAGAGAGAGAGAGAGAGAGAGAGCAATCAACACTCAATAGTCACAAACTCACAATAAAAAAAGAAAATGTAAAGAGAGAGAGATTGACTGAGAGATGAAGAGATTGAGAGAGAGAAAGAGAGAGATAGACTTAGGAAGAGAACTAGAGAAGACGACTCACCTGACGACCTCAAGGCGAGCACGCGAGAGAAGAAGAAGACTTAAGGCTGATGTTTCGACCTTGAGGCGAGCTCGAGAGAGAAGAACAAGACTTGGGCTGTTGTTCCGACCTCGAGGCGAGCTCGAGAGAGAAGAACAAGACTAGGGCTGCTGCTCCGAGCTCGAGAAGACAACGCGAGCTCGAGAAGACGACGCGGTTCCAGAATCCGAACTCGAGAGAGAGAAGACGAGGCTGTTCCAAGCTCGAGAGAGAGAAGACGAGCTCGAGAGAGAGGAGGCGAGCACGAGAGAGGAGGCAAGCAGCGGATTTGCCCTAATTTCTTTTTTTCCTCTTTCTGTCGCTGCAAAACTGAGACTAGGGTTAAAGTTTAAAACGGGTTTGGGTTTTCAGCTCTAAACCCAAACCCGTTAACCAAAAATTGGCTTAAAACGAAAAATGGCCATATCTTTCAAGCTGAAAAATCGGCCGATATATCCCCGCATTTTCCGACATGCCGCTGAAAAACGCCATACGACTTAGAATCCTCCAAGTCGTGTCGGTGAGGCCTAGAAACCGACATGTCGGCCGACATGTCCGACATGTCGGCCGACATTTAAAACCCTGACCATTTGAACTAGGCTTCACATCTAACATTTAGTCCATTCAGCATTTCTCATCTGTATGCACACGAGCACGCAAGTCTTCGAGTGTTTGTTTGTTTGTCATGCCAAAGCAATGATGTTGATGTTTAAAGAGCACTATAATAAGTTGATCCATGACGATCAACTGCTAGGGAGGAATAATTGTTGTATACATATCCCAGCCAGATGCCAAAACGTTCCCAAAATCCTTAAGGTACACAAGTTGATTTCATGTGACCTCATTATGTAACAAGGAGATACTTCTCTCAAAAAACAATGAAAAATAACAATTGTTGATGTAGCTCTAAACTTTAGGGGACTAAAGAAAAGATAAGGTCACTTTTTCATTTTAATCAATGTCCACTTATAAACGTATCCATACCTACAACCTGCTCAAGAATTATGTTTATGATGTCCAAAAAGTGTATTCAAAAAGCAGGAAGAGAATCCATCTATGTTGTCAGTAAAGATCAAAGAGAGACCACGAATATACACATTAATACATGAAACCTACGTAAAATTTCAAAGTGAATAGCTAATGTTTACCCATGCTCATTGTGGAACACTAGAAACTGAAGTTGGTCATTTAATTCCAATTTAGCAATCAATTTAAAATTGCCCTTTTATGTAAGTGTGATTCAAAGATTTCGAAAGAGCTAGGTGCTTATGGCCGTTGAACATGAGCACCTAGGCGCCTAGACGAGCACCTAGGCGCCTAGACGGGCACCTAAGTGGCACGCAGCCATTTTTTTTAGCATTGATAGAGGAAGGATTTTTTTGCCAGGGATTCAAATCGCAATATCCCTGTTTTATTTGAGTTGAACTTGGGTCGAGTTCTAATCTGATCCATTTTAATCCTACCCATTCTCTTCACCCGTTCTTATGTTTAAGTGGACAATAAACTTATTTTTGACACGGTGAGTCAATGTAAGCGGCTCATGTTTGCCTAGACACTCTAAACAATTAAGCAGGCGACCTCGGTACCCCTTGAGCCTAGGCAGGTGCCCAGATAGGTTTTTAAACAATGGTGAGATTCTGAATCAATATTCCAAAGTTTTCAAAAATATTGACAGTTGTCAGAGCAAGTCCCTGATACTTATTTTTCTATTATTCTTTGTGACAATAAACCCACCAGATTTTTTCCCCCTCCTTTTTCTTTCTTTGTTTGCAAAACCTGTAAGCAAACTTTCGTTTCTATTTCCAGAAAAATAGCCGCACAAATGTATGCCCCCAAGAACATCCTAATGCCTCTTCCCTTTTCGTCCAGCAACAACCCACAGCTCTTAATTCTATTTTATCACCATCCAACTTGGGTAAATCTATGTTGCTCTTATCCCTACATCCTATAATCCTTCTGTATTTCTGTCCCATATATAATTCATGGCTCTATACATTCCTTAAGTGTTAGATAATATAATAGTAGTCACAATACCAAGAAAATGCTAGCCTACCAACAGTGACCTGCATCCTATGTAATGAACTATGCAGAGCTATCACAGAACATCTTTAAGAGGCAGAAGAACACAAGCCACCTGAGCATATGTCTGGTTTTCATATAATTACATATGGAGAATTTACATCTTTTTTTGCAATACTAATAGAATCTGTAACTCATTACAGCATTTGAATGAATTTTGCAGTGAACAGGATCCATTTAGAATGTGCTTCTTAAAGGTAACAGTTTTAATTAATTCTTCATGTGTGACTAAAAGATATATTATGATAAGCTATCAAACTACAACTTAAGAAGAGTCACCTGTTATCATCAGTGCTAGAAACTATGTTACCTGGGTGCTTCTAATCTAAAGCCGTACCCGTACCCAACCCGCACCTGTACCCGTACGCAAACTCCTTGGACACTCCTTGCATATATGCATACATTTATACGGGCATGTACTCAGTTATACAATACATATTTTAATTTAAAACACTTGACATACATTTTTTGGGGACATATCCTACACTTCACACCCACTTCTTGAAACTTGTTGGACATAGGTTAGGTTCCGAATTATGATTTTGAAGAGTCGTTACGATTTCTAATTCAAAAACTAGTGATTTTCCAATTTATAATTCACATAATAAAAGAAAAAAAATTTGTTATAGGCCTTTCAATTATCATCCTCGTTCTCATATAAATTACCAATTCCAATATATAATATATGCGTATGAAAATATTTACATAGCCAGGTCCCTATACTGTACCTATTACAAATTTGCCGTGTCCAACAACCATACCCATACCGGCACTCGTAACCATGCAACATAGGTTAGAAATGATCATGGGCAAAGCATCTGGCACAACATGCATTGTTGCTCAACTTTCGGTGCAGTTACCTATAGACTTAAGTCCATTTTATAGTTTCCAGACCATATTCCTACTATATCTCCTACTAGAGAAGTATACTATCTCGTGTTTTTTTGGGTGCTCTTATCAAACACCAATGAGATTTAATTTGTAACTGGTCACATCAACAGCATGATGATATAGTGAATTAACATTGAACCTATATGTAGGTTATTACAAAACGCGACTCTTAGGCTAACATAATTGACACTTGATAAACAGAAAAAAGCCCATTATAGAAGAAAAAAAGGTATATGACGCGGAAATTGCTAGGATTCCGTAGCCAGTGTATTTCAACGCATGGACCCTAGTTAACTAAAAGAAAATAAATATAGTTTGAAAATAAACTTAATAAGCATTTGGTACCTCGGGTTCAGAATTTTCACTCCTAGCAAGTTGAGTGGTGTGCATTATAGAGCTCGGTCAACTCTTTCCATCACTTCTTCCTAACGAACTTTGCAAGCTACAACAAGGTATCTTGATGCTAATGCACGAATTCCTTCCACGGGACCATCAACAAAGAGCTTGCATATGAACTACACAACTAATATGAACATTTGACTTTGAAGATCTTCGAACTGGAATTCTAGACTCAGTTTGGCTGATAGATCAGCATACATGCATGGTTCTTGAAAGGAATCAATTCTTGAAAGAACTAAGTTTCACCTTCATCCTAAATCCAGATAGTCCTCTAGAACTAATGTGGCTTTGCAACTGGCTCTGCATATGCTTGATACTGGAGTTAATATTGTACTCCGTCATTGTTTGTTCCAGTATAACACCTAGAATAGTGGGCAGGTGAAGAAAAGAAATGACTCATCATGCAGTTAGCTACAGTAGTAAGTCTGCAAGGTTAAACCTTTAAATAAATCCCTTCATGCCAAGAAAGTTCCCTCACAAACACATTGCCGTGGTTATTCCATATAGGAACTTCAAATTTTTTAAAGGTAAAGCAAAGTATAGAAGTAGCTCTTCAATTCAATAAGTAACTTCGCCAAACAACTTGTAGTTACTCTAAATTAAAAGCACCATCATTCGAAATCATTAGAAAGGCCAATTGGTTATTGTAACTAAATTGAAGCTCTCTACTACATCACATCATGGCAATAGATTCTACTGGATCTCCAATTAAGGGGATATTTGGTTCGTGCACTGTATTTGCAATGCAAGTGTAATTTCATGCAACTACTATCACACAATTGTAGTTGTATTTCTTTGATTCAATTCTAAAATTTTACAACTTCTAACTACAATTACTGATGTTTGCTTTCTTTTATGTGCATTTCCTAAACTTCAACCAATAAAAAGAGATATCTCTCAATCTATGTTACACAGGTACAGGTGCAGATACAGGAGCGGGTGTGAATACGGGACAGAAATTTGTAAAAGATAGGATATGGGGACACGGATATATACATACATATTATAAGTGGCAATTTACATGAGATCGATTTCATTTTTTATTTACATGTTACGAAAACAAAAATTTAACATTTATATTAAATAGATACCTAGGCAATGCTTTAAAATCATACTTTTGAACTAGGTATGGGCTGAAATGAACCCAACCCAAGTCAAGCGAGTTGTAAGAAGTGGGCGTAAAGTGTAGAATATACACATCCAAGTAGTGCATGACATATGTTTTAAACTAAAACATGTATTATCTAATTGAATACACATCTGAATAAATGTATGCATATTCAAGGAGTGTCAAAGGATGGTTGGACATGGATATGTGTCGATACAGGAGCACAGACGAAGTGTCGGGTAACCAAGCTCTCGATCCATGCCTTCTGGTCTTAACTCAGCGTTCCTCAACCCCTCCTAACATAACCAATTCAATCGGAACCCATCAACTTCTCACAAACAAATAAAGCAAAACAAAATTGCACATTAAAATGAGAAAATAGGAACATTTTGATCCAAAAAAAAAAGTAATATATCTAGAAAATAAAAACATGCCAACAGAATCAAAGAAACAACCAGCATATACCTCCAAAAATCAAACAACCAAATTACAAATTCCCCATATAAAATTGCAGAAATTTCAGACATTTAGGGAAATTGAATCCAAAGTTTGAAACTTTTAGATTCAATCAGTAGAAATTGGAAGTACATGATCTTGCAAAATGTGATTCTAACAAGTATTGTTATATATAGTTGTAGTTGCAGTGATTTATAAAATTGTAAAATTTTATCCTATAGTTATTTATAAACTTCTAAAAATTTATCACTACCCTTGTAGTTATAGTTGTAGTTGTCGTTCAAGCTGCAAGTGTTCGATTGGCATATAATATTCCCCCCGAAATATTTGGAGGAAGTAGTGGCGGATTGAGGATTTCTAGAACATGGTGCACTATACAATTAATAGTTAAAAAAATTACAATTGTCCTCAACGAATTTTCATATTTTGAAAGAAGCACATGACCACATCATTAGTAACAGTATCAAATACATCTTTCTCAATATACGTCATTGAGCAATCATTGAGCCAATCATCACTTATTTTATTTTGCAATTTTCTCTTTATCAACTTCATTGCAAAAAAGTCTCTTGCCATGGTTGTCCTAGCCACGGGTACAATAAACACCGTTTTCAAAAGCAAACACGCCAAAGGATAGAGATTATGCTTCTTAGTATCTACTATCTTCTTTGGAAGATCATCTAACCCCTTCAGATTAGCAAACCTTGCATCTCTATGCGTATCAACTATATAATTGCTAAGTTGATTCTTAAGTGCTAAGATTTCAACATTAGAAAATTAACATGGATAGAATTAGACCATTTTAAGCAACTTCTCCACATTAAAAGAACTGAACGAACCATTGGGGCTCAGGCAAGCAATACAAAGAAGCAACTCACTGCTTGAAACGATCACTAAACTTTTGAAGTTGCATGTCTAATCAAGCTTTCTTGAACCAACCCCTAAGTCCTCCTTTAACAAAAGAATTTACACCACCTTGACTTCCAATTTCAAATTTAAACAAATAACAACACAAATAAAAAGTGGCTTCTTCTTTCACACTATATTTCCAACCAAAATGAAAATTCATCAAACTAAGCCACATTGAAGTGACACATTTTTCCCCAAATGCAATTCTTTGAAAAAATTTTGACAAGGACCTTTCTCAAGATATGCCCTCCTTACTGCATCCCGATCATTTGGATGATAACTTTCAATTATTAATCGTTCTTGAGGATTAGCCAGAAAACCATTTAAGTCAACTCTTGCAGGGGAGTTTTGAGGATTAACAATAGAAATAGAACCACCAACGCCACTTGTACAGATTGAGATGATAAAGGACCAGGGCCAGGGGTCGCTTTTTTAAAATAACACTCTAATATGTCACAACTAACTGACAATAAATAAATAAATAGATAAAATTATTAACTAGGTAAAACATGCACTAATGCATTAACTTAATATTTATTCCACAGATTATTTGTACTGTGGATGATCTTGATTCTTGACCGTATGTAACTTTGCTTCTTTATGAAAAAGTCCAAACTTTGTTATTTGCTACTACTTCAAACTTGTCTAACGAAACATAAACCGAAAATAGCTTAAAATAATATCAATGTTTGTTACCTTGACCAAATCCAACCAAAACCCTTGGATTAGAATCACAATCAACAGTGAGGAGAAAGTCCAATCTGGTCTAAATCAAACAATCTCAATGTTAAAACTCCCCCCTAAATTTTAAACATAAAATTGTAAAAAATTAGGGGGGAAAATCAATACCTTGATCCAGACTTTGTAATTTGCTACTAATTCAAACTTATCTAATAAAACATAAACCCAAAATTGCTTAAAATAATAATGAAATTTGTTACCCTTTGGTCAAATCCAACCAAAACGCTCCGATTAGAACCGCAATCGACAGTGAGGAGAAAGCCAAATCTGCACCGAAAATTCTCAATGTTAAAACTCCCACACACAAAATGAACACTAAATTCTAAACATATAACTATAGAAATTAGTAAAAACATAAACTAACTCACTTCACGAGCCGCAAGATGCCGGAGGATAAAGAGGAGGGAGGAAGGCGGGTCTTCACTCTTCAGCGGCGGAGGAGGAGGATTGGCGGATGAGGGTGGAGCCACGGAGGAGCTCTGGAGGACACGGGAGAGGATTTGCTTCGGATTTTTACTGATGGAAACTATCGGGAGAGGAAATTTTCTTTTATTATTTGCATATATATACCCCCTTAAATCATGGGTATTTGCAAAACTAAGCTTTAGATTTCGGTATTTGCAAAACTACCCCTCATATCATTAATTTTGAAAGAAAAATATACTCCTAAAAAAAAGAAATTGTAAACTTGGTGAGTAAAAGTTAGACTTTTTTATTGATGTTTTTACACTCCAGTTACAAATTAGCCTATTAAAGTTGATGACTGGCTGATTTTGGAACATTTTTTTCGAAAATTGCTTATCTGAAGGGTAGTTTTGTAAATTTTGAGATTTAGATGTAGTTTTGTAAATACTCATGATTTAAAGATTATATATGCACATGACTTTTTTTACTGGGGATTGGGTATATGGGTATCAGGTATATGAGATATTGGGGGCGGATCTTAGGGATCCTATACCAAACTGGTGTCAGGTGACGGCAATTTGGTATACATAGGTTTACCTGTGGAAGAAATACTTAACAAGTCAAAGCCCACATGTTACGGCATATTTGTTTCACCAAGAAAGGGTGGAAAACACTTGGAAACCTCCTCACACATAGGCCTATCTAAACGGGCTGGACCGCGCTGACCCGGCCCGACCCGATTTTTCAGGTCCGAGCTAAGAATAAGTCCCTACCCAAACTCGAACCCAGACCCAGAGAGCCCAAGCCCGGTTTTTTTTTTTGCAAAAAATTGCTAAAAACTTAGATTTTTTGCAAAAAAAAATGGAATTTCAGGAGTAATTAAAATATGAGAAATTTTGACGAAAATTCTATCTTATTATTAATCACATATAATTAAACAATTTGCAAAGTTCATAGAAATTAAAACAATAAGAAATAAATTATTTATTATTAATCACTAACAATTATAACTTTTTTTGGAAAATTGTCGCATCATAATAAATGAGTACATCCCAACTAGGTTGGCACCTACTCATCTATATCACTATCATTTGCAACTCTTTCCAAATTAATTTATCACAAATTTACATTTAAAAAATAAAAACTACAAATTGCAAATAACTTTCTACTATTTATCTCTTATCGTCAACACATTAAGTCTATCTTCAATACTAGCTATTCGGTCGATGCCTTGAGTTCTCTTCTCGTACCTCCACCAATCTTGTAGGCATATTACCACCTGTACAGTAAATGGATCCAGCAATATTTTGTGGTCGTCGATCAATCGTCCTAATGTGCTGAAGGCGGATTTCGAAACTACTGTAGAAACCTACACTATTGGTAAGTCACGAGACATAATGGAAAGTACAGGATATGAAACTATTCCATATACTCTCCACCATTGCAAAAATATCAAAATCAATATTATTTTGAGCTTTAGCTAAAGGTGCAGCTAAATATTGTTCAATTTTAGAAATTTTTCTTGTTGATGACCCTGATCTATGGCTACCACCCATACCTATTAGCCTCTCTATCATTGATTGCCTGTCAAAAAGCTTACATTTGCCTTATCTAGAGCTTGTAGAACCTATAGGTTGAGGTGTACTTACACCATATCTATCTGCATACTCATCAAACAATCTTTAAAAATAATATTTAATAGTGTTATAATGAGTAAGAGCAGTAATAGTCTGATCGTTATTAGTTTCTATTACCATGTTCTCTTACAAAGAATTCAACAACCTTTGAAGGCCAATATCCTTCAAGCATGAATCAATAAGAATCCCTAAACCCAAAATAATAGGACAAGATCTAAAATACTTATTAAATTTCTTTTCATTTTAAAAATCATGTCTAAAAAATATTTATCCATGCGATAAGCATTAAAAAAGTTTGAATGTTTAATACTTGTAAAACAATTTGAGTAATAGTTAGATAATAACAATCAGATACTAATATAGTAGCTTTATAAAAAAAACTTCTAGCATCTCTTTTAGACAACCTATAATTGCCCATTCATCATTAGTTATTCCATACATATTATCAGAATTAGATGCAGAGCTAGAACTAGAAGTATAGAAAGATTCTTTATACTCTACTGCTACATTTAACACTGCATAGGTGGAATTCCACTTGTTGTCAACATCTTTTGGAATTAACTTAGATTGTACTTTTTTTCCTTCTACACAATTGTGACTATCTTTTAAGTCGTTGTTCAGAAGCATTATGAGTATAAGCTATAACCTTAACTTTTTCAATCATTAGTTTAATTTCATCAAATGCACTTTGGACAATTAAGTTCAAAATATGACAAATGTATCTAAAATGAAAAATATCACCATGGCATGGCAAAAGCAATAGCAAAGATGAGACAAATGTATCTAATATGAAAAATGTCACCCTGGCATGGCAAAAGTAATAGCAAAGATGACTTGATATGATTTACAACTAGAGTATTATTACTTGCATTATCTAGTGAAAGAGAAAATATTTTTTTTTGAAATTTCTTATTTTGAAAGCTCTTCCATTATTAAGTTTACAATATTTACACCAGTGTGTGAATCTTTAAATAAAATAAAAGAAACAACTCTTTTAAACATTTGCCAAGTGTCATTAATCCAGTGTGTTGTGAT
>JBAKGM010000200.1:38900102-38916036 GCA_037177215.1 Asparagus racemosus | reverse complement strand
CACACTTAACCAACCCCCCCCCCCCCCCAACCCAAAATTGTACGTGACATATTTCTAGGAGGAGGCTAACTTTTCTCTTTCTGTTTCTCCTGCCTAATTAGCTCATGTCAATTTATTTCTAATTGAACCTCATGAATTTATAGATATATTGATGGAAGATTAGTAGTCAAATGTCTAAACTTCTGTTAATTAGCAAAATTAGATGATGAGTACGATAATAACTAATGCAATGTAATTAGATTAGTGATCAAATGTCTAAAATTTTGTCACGTGTACACTTCTCTAAAATTTTGGCATGTGGCATTTAGGTTATTACTTTAGTACATATTTGGCAACTTACTTATTTCTACTTATAAGTAACTTTTCACTTATTAAGTTGGCAATATTGTGTTTGGTAAAGATCACTTATGTTACTTTTAAGTAGCCAAAAAGTAAGTTGGGATTTCTCAACTTATTTTTTGGCTACTTATAAGGAGCCTTCCTTATTCTGGCCAAAAGACATAAATACCCTCTTATTACCTTTACTTAGTTAAATTCTTATTATAAAGTGATTAATATTATTAATTAATTAGGTAATTTATTAATTAATTAATATTATTGTATAATATATAATATTATAAGAATATATATATTATTATTATTATTATTATTATTATATTATGATATATCTATTATTATAATATATACAATAATAATATAATATAATATATACAACATTATAATATAAATAAATATAATATATATAATATTATGACAATATTATATATTAATTATTTTATTATTAATAATATTTTAATAATATAACAGTAATTAATTAATCACAATATAAGTAATTAGTAATCACAAATAATGCAATATATATTTTAATTAAATATGTTTCTTATTATGAAATAACCAATTTTTAATTAATTAAATATTATTTTATTAATAATAATATTTTACTAATATGAATTTAATTAATTAATCTCAACTCTAGTAATTAATAATCACAATATAACACAATATATAAAAATGTTTTAATCAAATGTATTTTTTTTATATGAGATAACAAACTTTTTATTAATAATTTTATTTATAATAATATTTCATTACAATGAAATTAATTAATTAATCTCAATATTATTAATTAATAATCATAATTAATTTCAAATACTTAATAATAAATTATTTACTTTTTAAATAATTAATAATTTTTTATTATTAATTATCTGGTTAATATAAAATGAAGTAATATGTCACACTATGGAGTTACATCAATATGTCTTTTTTGGTAATTTGACATTTAATACAACCTTATAAGTTATTGGTTTACCAAACACATAACTACTTATATTTCCTTATAAGTTAAGGGGTTTGTCAAACAACTTCCTTGTTTTCTTATATACTTATAAGAAGTTTTGAGAATAAGTAATAAGTACCTTATAAGGGCACAAAAAATAAGTAGAAGCCAAACATGTTCTTAGTATATCCCTCTTCTATATATAAAGAGAAATTGGTAGAACTCCTAAAGACACAAAAATTAACATGTGTTATATCATAATGACATAAAAACGAGAATGTGTCATATCATAAGTACCCATGTCTCCCTCTATCCTATCAGGAGATAACATGTGGACGCCTAACCTTATATTTACCTAAAAATACTCATCAAATTGAGACTATACATAATTAGAAAATTCTAATAATCGAATATTTTGTAATGCTCACCAGATTATAACTATCCATAATTTAAAAAAGTCTTATAACTCTATTCAAAAATACAAATTAAAGGAAAAACTCATGTAGAGAACCTCTCCACGTAAAATTATGGATTAATTTTAGAAAACCCCTCTTAACTATGGGGGTGTCTCACCAAACCTGCCTTCAACAATCTTAATTTGAGAAAGCCTTCCTCAAGTTTGAACATGTTATAGATAACCCTCCTCAACTATGAAAATATGAGTTAACCCCCTAAACTCTTCACGCTTAACCCCCCTCCCTCCTCCCTCCCTACCCCTCAAATATGGGTTGTCTCAGAAAACCCTCCTAAACTATTTTATTTTGAGAAATCCTCCCTCAAGTATGAGCTTATCGTAGATAACTCCCCTCAAGTTTGAAAATTTGAGAAACCCCCATAAATCCTTCTCACTTTACGCCGTGAAACTAACACCATTACATTAAGCATGCTACATGACTTATAGGTGACTGAGAAAATACCAAAATACTCCTCAATCATAAAAAATTACTCTGATTTTTTAGGATAAGAGAAAGAGAGGAGAAATAGGGAAATAAACATTTTTCATTTATCAAAAAAATTTGTCACGTGTCCATCTATCCTATAAGAGTCTGATATATGGACACCTGATCCTATATGTACCTAATAATCCTCATTAAATTAAAACTATCAATAATTAGAAATTTCGAATAACCAAAGTCCTCCTCCTGTTTCCATCTCCATAAGAGAATCCTCATTAAATAAAAACTCTCTGTAGTTAGAAATTTTAAATATGAAATCCCTACCTTATATATAAAAGGTGTATCAAGATTAGAAAATTATTACCCCCCTTCAAAATCTAAAAATTATAAACAATTCCTTAAAAATCCAAAAACTACAACAATCCTCGAGATCTAAAAATAACAACATCGTAATAAAAATCTAGATTTCTAAATAGGCCCATAAAAATTAGAAAATTACAAACGATGCCTTAAGATTCAATAATTGTAAATAAACACCTAAAAATTTGAAATTACAGAGACCACCATATAACTCTGAAAATTATAAACATCCCCCTTTAGATCCAAAATTTATAAACACTCCCTAGAAAATAACAAAATTAGAAACATTCCTCTCAGAAGTTCACAAATTACAAATAGTCCCCTGAAATTTTAACAACAACCTCTAAAAATTTTAACTAGCCCCTTGAAAATTTTAAATGTTACAAATATCTTCTTAAAAATTCTTTGAAAATTTTATTGAAAAACCCTCTGAAAATTTTACAATAAGCACCATGAAAGTTGCAAATATAACAACACCCTACTGAAAATCTAAAAATATCATAAACAATTCTCTAAAATATTTACAAATAGCTCCTTGAAAGTTTTAAAAATTATAAAAACCCTAGAAACATTTGTAAAAAGACCCTAGAAAGTTTTAAAAATTGCAAGTAATCCAATGAATATTTTAAAATACAGCCCCCTAAAAACTTTATAATCACCCCTTGAAAGTTTGAAAATTACAAACAACCCTCAAAATTTTGGCAGCTTACAAAGAACCCCCTAACAATTTCAAAACCACAAACAATCCTATGGAAGTTTCAAATTTTACAAACAACACTTGAACTTTTTCTGAAATGGTAGATGGAGCCCTAACTTAACATATTGTAATATATCATTTGTGTAAGGAAAGCATAAAGTGGTAAGATATAATGATCATAGGATGTCCCATATCAGGGGATGGTGGAACATCCTATTGCCCATTTTAATTATTAGAGGGAAGTCATAATCTCATCTGTGTCCCAATCTTGGGCGAAGCAAACATGAGACTTGATTATAATCTCAGGAGATTGAAATCTCAGTCCCTTCCCATAGGGGACCAAACACCGCATAAGTTCTTTTCTAATTAAATCTCTTTCTACAAAATATCAAGTGTCATCGTATGTCCTTTTTTTTGTAAATCAGAAGTTTTTATTTAGGTTTGTAAATGAGAGATTGATTGTTAAACTATCTAACTTTGAATTTCAAACTTAAGTTTTTAATTTATCTAAGATAAATCTTACACACTCAAACTATGTACTTTAACTGATAAAAATATATTTATTCTCTTCTTCTCGTAACATAGCAAAAGGAGGTACTCATTGTTTTTTCGTTCATGAAAAATTGATATATTAGTTAATTGATGAATTGTAAGTTTTAGCCAATAAACAATATAATCAATCATCTCTCTTATTACACTATGGTAGTGTGACATATTCCAAGATTATGTAAACCAACGTATATAAACGAAAGAAATTAAAATAATCTATGCGAGCACAGGCATAGTACTTGTTAGATAGAAAATTTTAATTAATTGATATCATTCACGGGACAACGAATTAAGAGACACCCACAAGTGGTCTATTGGTTGAGTAGGCTCGAGAGTTTACTTAGCCACCTGGTACTAGCCTAAGACAATATTGAGAATCTACTGGTCCTATAAAATCACCCAAACCCACGACCATATTTCCTTCAAATCCAAGGTCCAATTTTTCCTTTTCCTTTTCCTTTTACTTTTAGATAATAGTCCCTTACATGCGAACTATTTTCATATTAGGCCCTCAAATCTTAATATTTTGATATAAGTCCCTCGAATTGCATTTAGTTGTTGATATTAGTCTCTCTGTTAGGTTTTTTTTGTTATCAAGACTAACCTATGGTTGGGTAAGTTACCAAAAAAATTGTTGCAGTGCAATTCACTCATCAAATGACTTCCCCTCTCTCTATCTTCCTCTCTCTAGTTCTCACTCTCCTGAGAAAGAGGGTTTTTTCTACCCTAGTTTGATTGTGCTCCCGCTTACCCAAAATCCTTCAAAATCTATACATGGTCATGTAAATTTTGTGTGTATGCTAAGACATGTGACAGGTATTTTGGACATAGATTTTTTTTTCAGGGTGAACATGCTATTTTGTAAATTTTGGACCATGTATACACCAAGAAACATTTAGAGACTGTGTTTAGAAATTGTAACACCATATTTTATGTGCATACATGACATTTTTGTGAACTTTCTCTATGTAAAACACTTGCAAATGAATATGAAAGCCACTTTAATTTCCTCAATTGCTCCTGGTATTGGTTTCATGATTAATTGGTTATGTATCTTGAGTATAATGTTGGAAGGTTTATATGCGTGCTCTTTATGGATTGCTTTATATGTACAATGAACTTAATTGCACAAATAACAACAATTTCCATTAGCAATTCTCAAATTACATCCAATTGCTTCAACATGCTACCATTTAATCATAACATCCTAATACAGTTTACAGAGCCCTAGCAAAAACCAATACCCCAAACACAACCAAAACAATCCTCATCAACCGTAATATTTCATCAGACTTCTTAGCCAACAAGCCCACAATTTTTTTATGACATTTTCATCAAACTCCTATTTTCCTCAACCCAAGCAAAGTACCCACATCCCTTATATGATGAATTCTTATACTATGAGCAACTATAGAGTTGTAGACCCTTATTCTCCCCTTGCTTGCAAGTCCTAATAGTGCATTGCGATCCATAAAAAAATATTTTGTTAGCCCCATCACCACTAACTTCATTTCTAATTGAATTTGAACCCGATAACTCCATTAAAAACTTGGCGGATCAAGAGAGATTGAGATCTAGATTAAAGAAGGAGAAGTGCAGTGTGGTGAAGCATCAATGACCTTTTATAGATTCCTCCATTAGATAAAACCGTTGCTTTTTAGGTTTCGTTGAAATTATAAGTTGGGGAAGAAGATGGAGAAAACAAATATGAGTTTGGAGTCTTAGTGAATTTGTTCTAAATGAATTTGGTTGGTGAGGGACATAACTGTCCAATAAATTTAAGAGTTAGAGAAAATAGAATATTCCCCTCAAGATTTGACACCCATTAAGTGCAGAGACTAATATCAACAACTTAGTGCAATTTGAGGGAATAATGTCAAACTATAAAGATTTGAGGGACTAATATCAAAGCAGCTCAAAACCCTAAAAATAAACAAATAAAAAGAAATCCAAAGATCGCTTGGTTTCTAATCCCAGTCCCAATTCCCACATCGAAAAGCATCTGAGCATAGATTGCGATCAACGATTTCTTTCCGATCGAGCGCCTAGGGTTTCCGTAACATGCGAAAGATTCGACCTTGATTGCTTTTTCTTCGAATTTGGGGAATTTCGAGATGCGGATTGAGGAGTTGAAGGATTTAAAGGCGGGAATTGAGGACGAGGAGGAGGACTCCATCGGTGGCGATGAGAAATTGGCGATGATCAATGCGAAGAGGGCGGTGATCGGCGTCGGAGCTAGGGTTTTGTTTTACCCTACGCTTCTTTATAATGTCATCAGGAACAAGATCCAGGCGGAGTTTCGATGGTGGGATGAAGTTGATGAGGTCTGTCTTCGCTTTTCTCTGTTTAATTTGTAATGAATTTGTTCAAAGATTGAATTTTAATAGAAAAGATCACAGTCTTTTCTTTCAATGTTAATGTAGATAATATTTGGAGGTCCTCCGTGTCGGAATTTAGTATTGAAAAAAGTAGGATTTATAGAGTTCAAGTTTAATAAATTAAACAACAATAACAACAATAAAGAATTATCCCAGAATTTATGTATCGGCGACATGAGCCCTATTCTCCCAGTTAGTTTTTTTAGGGTTATCTCCGCCAGGTTAACCACTATCATAACTTTCCCTATTGCTTTCAACCTAACCCTAACTCTGGTCCTCTTTTATCCATTAGTTATAATGTTATCACTTTTTCTAATTGCTACATGTACGTGTAGTGGCCTCTTCCACTCTACTAAGTTCGTGAGAGGGAAGTACCTAGATACAATACAAGAAAGAGCATTCTCTAAATTATTACATTTCGTAATGCCATCCGAAGTTTCTGATTTTGGTGTTTAGATGACGAGCATAATAAACAACAAAAGTTATTAATAACTTGAATGTGGGTAAGTAATAAAATAAAGGGAGAAAAATACATTACCAATCTGTTGTGCATATTTTGATGATCCATGTGTTATTCACATTGATGGTTCCTCTACTTTTTCTCATGAGGATACCAAATTGAAATCCTTGCAGTTCTCAGGATGTTATCATGATTAAATGTAATTCTCTTATCTATAACTTCTTGAATGTTTATTGTTGGTTGAGAGCCGATTAATGTTCTTTTGCGTGATGTTAGCTAAGTGTATTGCTACAAATGTACATTCCATGTATGTATCTTTAGGATGCAAATGTGTCTCCATTTCAGTCTACAGAATGTTCCAACATTTGGACACTTGCTGCTTACCATATGTACATACGTCATGGACTACTAGTGACTACCATATCTGTGTGATATGGAATCATAGTGATTTGACTGTGATCTACTTCCACTTCCGCTTGTCTTCCTTGTCTTGATTTTCTTGTGAGGCTCTGCATACATTTTTCTAGCTACTAATGAATACAATTTTGTGGGATATATTTCATTTACATTAAGCATAATGCCATATTCAATGGTTCATGTTTCACTTCTACTACTGCTAAGCAATGTTGAAAATAATGATAACACATGATAACAAAACCCGCCTCCCAGTGATGTAAAACACAGGACAATGTCACACATAACATAGACCACGTGCTTTATTATTTATTTATAAAGTTTAATACACAAAATATTTACAATGATTTTAATAAATATAATCATCACAACTTATCATATATCATCATCACTACTCCAAAAAAATGAAGTCAATAAATGCTTAAAATCCAGTCCAAAAGCATCTTCACAAAAATTTAGATCATCCACTTTCTTGTGAGGCATTGATTCAAGTGATGTGTTAAAAGTCATAAGCAGAGTTGTTTTAGATGATCATCTGTAGCTGCAGGTCTGCCCCATTGACATTTTGAGAGAGCACATTTTGTAGCTTTGTTAATGTTGGTGATGTAAAATCATCCGATTTTACCTATTATAATCATAATGAATATTGTATTATTATGCTTATCCCAGTATACCTTTTTTTTATGGCTCTTGGTCTATCTTCTGGCACTACATGATTTTCCAATGTTACAGAAGTCATTTCTTTAACTTTTAGATATTTATTCTATGTTTATTAGTTGAAGAGAACATTTGTTTGGTTTTTAATAATTCTTTGTTAAGTTGAAGTTTGAGGACGTTATTCTAACTTTTATGGCTGTAACTTGGTTATTGCAGTGTTTACTTAGTTTGAAATATGGTTGACTTTCCCCCAACAATTAGACTTTTTGATTGATAAGTAAATACCATGTTTATTATCCTCATGCATGCTTGACTATTGTGGTCACCATTTGTTATCAGCATCGCAATCGGTAGAAAGTAATTATACCCTTCGTAATAATATGTCATTTTTTTCTTTTATAAAAAAACCAATAGATGTGCAGAATCTAGTTTAAACTGGAAGTTAAAAAGTGGTTAAAAAAATAAACAATATGTTAATTCTGTAATTGCTCTGCAAAAAATAGTTTAAAAGAGAAGCTGAAAAAATAGTAAAGTATGACTTTTGTCATTCTTTCTTACCTGAGTGCATTACAGGGCTTTTTTGCTTCTATATTCTGTTTAGGTTATGTTCTTGAAATTTTTTCGTTTGATATTCTTGTTTTGTTTCTTAAACAACATTGCTCTAATATATTTGCCATCAGTTTCTTTTGCTAGGTGCAGTTCCGTTTCCTAGTCATGTTCCATGCTTAAAGAAACTTGGTGTTTGTGGAGTAATCACCTTAAATGAGCCATACGAAACCTTGGTGCCTACATCACTTTATCTTGTAAGTATTCACTTTTATTTGGTGTTTGTGTGTTTGGTATCTTTTTTTTTCTTTTCAAGTATTTCCTTTCTGCTATAAATTATCTCTGCGTTGTCATAAAAAACCTTATATTTTCTATTATATATTCTGAGCCCTTCCTTAAGAAAATAATAATAATACAATAAAAAAATTTTCTTGTCCCCTTGCTGTTTCTATGCCCGTAGAATCATAGTTTTATATTTTTTTTAGAAATTTAGTGTTAATCTGAAGTAGTAGAATTAGTTAAGCTCGAAATATCCCATTTTTATGTTTTTGAACAGAATGAATAAAGTAATCACAACTCCATGACTTGCATATTTCCTCAGGTTCACATGTGTTAGTGAGTTTAACATTTCTGTATAGTAGTCTAACAATGAAGTTACAGCACACCCGTAAATGTATAATGTATTTCCCCATGATTACTACTTGCCCAGATCTAAAAATAGGATGGTTTACTTTTTAGGTATTGTCACTGAAATGTAAAAGTCCCAATGGTAATACCCAGGACCAGGAGACTTAAATCCCTACACTTCTTTAAGAAGTCCACTGATGTGTGCAATTAAAGCTAAACACTGTAATAGTTTTGCCATTTCAAAGAACCAATTAATTACGAGAGAAAGAAAAGAAGTTTAGCAAGAAAACAGTAAAAAAATAATCGAAGGAGTCCAATAAGTTCTTTCCCCTTAAATATTCACTAATACTAAGTATGTATGTCGTTATGAAAAAAATTACACGTTACAACCTGTACGAGCCCAAATATCTTTGGCTCCTATTGCTTTATCTCCTTGAAATTGGGTTTCAGGGCAACTATTTCTAGTGATGTGGATCGCAAATACACAATGAATGGGGTTCTGTTATCCAGATTGCAGATTCCTTGTGGTGGGAAAATTTAGTAACACTAAGTGCAATGAATGAGATCACATGATTGGGATTGTAGATTCATGGAGCGTAAGCATTTAGGTGAAAAAATGAGTGCAATCTTCCCCAATTTCAAAGGTAAAGAAGATAGTGATTGTGGATGGGGAGAAGATGACAAAGTGACAAAACTTTATATCAAAATTCACACGTTTTTTAATTGAAACATATTGTAAGTAGTAGCTTACCCTTACAGTGTTGTTTTAAGTCTCAGCCTTCAGTGTAATATCCTTGGTCTACCTTTGGCAATATAAGTTGCAACCATATGTGGTTTAAAATTTCTGAAGTTGGTTTACAGTTAATGTTATTTACTATTTTTCAACTGCCTCAGATACTTAGTGTATCTTCCTCTATGACATCTTATTGTGAGAGCAGGTGGGAAGTTTGAGGCCCTAGAACTAAGTTATCTTTTTATAAATTGTATGGTCAGCTACTCATGAATAATTTATGCTTTTTAATGAATAATAAAAGTACTAAAAGTTGACTGCCATTAAGTAGGTTTTTCCCATTGAAAGGGGCCTGCTATATAGAACAAATGTAATTTTAGAAAACTTCTTTAAAAAAACTCATTTAAGTAGCCTATGTGAATATCAACCTGTGTTGCACTCAGATATAGGACACAAATACGTCATGTCACAGATATTCGGATATGCAAAAATGTTAAGTAACCACGACTTTCTATACGCCATGCACACGGCCATAAAATAATGTTACATATTAATGTAAATGTAAATAACAAATAATTGGATGAGGCATGATATGAGTATGCAACCTCAGGTTTCATGATTAGAGAATCATTGCAATGCAATGTCATATAACTCTAAATCTCTCTTTATATAAACTATGAGAACTGAGAAGCAAACACCGATATCCCTCAATCTATCTATCAAGAATTTGGTTCAAGGCTTGATATTGCTAGACATCAAAGAATCTTGCATGTGTTGGCATGTGGTAGACATCAGCATATGTCCGTGCAACATAGATACTGGACTGGTGCTATACTCCTCATGCCTGTGGCTTCTATAAGACCTTATAGGCTAGTTTGGTAGGTTAGGAGCCAACTTCCTTTGTTAACATTTCAAAGACGTGAGGATCTTGTCAATGCAAGAGTTACAATGAGATGCTCTATTTGATAGTAGGGGTGATATAAGGTAGAGTTCTACCTGTACTGCTGGCCAGAATAAACCCTAATTTGAGCAATACTTGAAGGTTGCATTGAATATTATTTCATGGGGTCTAAATTATGAAACCTTTTATTTGGCAGCAGCTATCATTTTGAAAATTTAAATTATAAATGATGAATGCCTTCCTCCAATGGGACTAACCTATACTTGTTCTCAAGGTTAAAGGGCTCCTTTCTCTAATGGAATTAACCTGTCTTTTTTTCGAGGCTAAAAACAGCTGTTTTGTATAGGTGACAAAATTTCTGGGAAATGGGTTGATGAAACATAGTTGATGGATGTCTAGCATTTCTGTTTTGGTTTGATCTTCTTCCAGTTTTTTTTTTTTCCATTGAGCAGAGTTGTTCACGTATAAATATATATGATTGAATTTTGTCTTTTCTATCTATGTCTGTGGGATGTGACTCTTGATCCTTAAATATATTCTTTTTTACAAGGTTTTAGTTTCTTATTCATCAACTTTAACTATCTAGTGTTTTCACTGTAGGCTCATGAGATTGAACATTTGGTCATTCCAACAAGAGACTACTACTTTGCACCATCACTGGCAGATATATGTAAAGCTGTAGACTTCATCCACAGTAGGCACAACCCCTCTGTATTCAATGATTCAGATAAATCTTTTTGTTTTTGTCGATGCATTATGGATATTTTCTTTTAAACCTTATCTCAGATAGTTGCTAATAGTGGAATTAAAGTTGCTTTAACTACTGTGTCAAATATTTTAGTGTTTGGACAGCAGCTTATTTTTTGGTTTAAGTGGTTAAAAACTATAATAAATCACATATTTTAATTCTTGCACTTACTATAGTGATCAATGGAGATTGAAACTAACTATTCAATTCATCACTTTCTGGTGTTAAAACTATCATTATTAGAATGTTTATTTTCATGCATTTTAGGAAAATTGCAAATTTACCTTCTTTAACCTATATCTTATTTTCTAGCACTGATATCAAAAGATGATAACCTGCCCCAGTTTTATAACTCATTCTCACCTACTGTTGCAAAGAGCTCCTCTGTCTTTTGTCCACATCCACCATGCTGACTAAATGACCGTTCTTTATGTTTAAATGCGGTGCAAAAGATTGGGTACTCATTTAATTTTGTTTTCATTTATGTTCTGTGTAATAATGTGACTATTGTTATTTTTTGAAGAAAATGGATCATCCGGGAAAACAACATATGTTCATTGTAAAGCTGGGCGAGGAAGAAGCACAACCATTGTTCTCTGTTACTTGGTATGTATATTTTAAGGAAATTGTTTGATGAGAATAATGGTATTCTTCTCATAGGGAATTCTCTCATATACAATGATGTGGCTTAATATCAGCCAAGTTAATAAAGGGGGGGGATAAAGAATCGCTCATAGCACAGTTGGTTGAGATTGGCTTACATAATTGTATATGGAATAATCTTCTCATATGCCATATAACACATAATACCTATCAACTTCTTGTTTAATGAGTTGATACTTACTGAAGGAAGGATAAGTGATGAATTATGTTTTCTAGGTGAAACACAGACAGATGACGCCTACTTCGGCATTTGAGCATGTCAGATTAAGCAGGCCAAGGGTTCTTTTATCTTCCCCTCAATGGCAGGTGATTTCTTGCAAGACTTTACAAATTTATGAGACTACCTTTGTGATTAATAGAGAAATCACTATGCTGTGCTCTCTAATGCTCGAGACCTGCTACATTGTAAGATAATATCATTCTCATTACTCTATCAATAGGCGTTTCCTTTTTACAACGAAAGAGAGGATATTTTCAAGACCTAGAAAACTAGCCAAAAACGAAATGAGTTGATTTTTTTTTTAAACTCTCATCTTAACAATGTTTTTGCTGTACTTGCAACTAAAAGAACATTTACTGTATTATCTTAACAATAGCTTTCATGAGACTATCAGTCACCTTTTATACTATTCAACATCAGATGTGACTAATGGTCCATTTATCTGACATATCACTAAATTCATGCAGATTATCTGAAGGATTTTGTCTTTAAACTCTACAAAGAAACACATAAGCAAGTTTTCAGAATAGAGATCTTGCAGTCAGTAAATATGTTTTCAAGAAACTTATTTTATCTCATCTGAAGGATGTCATTTTAGTACCTTTTAGTTAGAGCATGACGTAAAAATAACTCTTGGACCGGTGCTCTGATCCAATAATAGAATTTACTGTTTGCTGGTTCAACAATTATGTTTCCCATCTTTTTTTCACAGGCTGTCCAAGATTACTACCACCTCTTAACGAAGAAAACTGGAATCTCACAATGTTTACACTATCCGATCACAAAATCACCAGCAACGCTAACCACAGGAAACCTTGTGAAATTCGACGAAAACTCATTTGTGGTAGTATCAAAATCTGATCTCGATGGCTACAAACCCAATTCCAAATCCAGCGGAATATGGGAGCTGAGCTTGGTGTACCGAGTGCAGTTTGCTGGCCAAGCAGCACTCGCAAGCCTTTCGTGCTTCTGGCTCCGTTGCCATTCAAGGGATCAGAGTTGCTCTCTGGAGGCTGACAAGCTTTGTCTAGTCAGCGGTGTGGTGGTAAAATTGTAAATAATATTATAATAAGTTCCCATTTTATCCTTTCTTCTATAGTCGTAGGCAAGCGTATATAAAAGTGCCTGTGATAACTTTTAAAGCCGAGGTGGACACTCATTGTAAATATATGTAAATTGTGTATATACAGCAATAAAGTTGTACTACATTTTCCTGTATATACGGCAATAAAGTTGTACTATATTTTCCTATGGAAGTTTGACTATCTTGTTCTGCTATGTTTTCATTTTATGAGATGGATGAGCGATAAACTTGGAAATTTATTTTATGCAATATAACCTTTTGGATTTGGATCCTCTCCAATTAGTTTGTAATTGGAGAGTCTCCAACTCCTCCAATCGTTGTCGCATATTTCGAATTCCCAAATTCATTGTCGCATATTTCGAATTCAATGTGCGAGTTTAGGCTATATAGGATTTCACTATCACACTATTGTGATAGTGATTTTCAAAGAATAGCGATTTTTTAAAAAATAGCGATTTTCAAGATCATAGTGGTTTTATCTCATGGGTCTAATCTTGTCCATTGAATGCGAAATGTGTGATAATGATTGGAGCAATTGGAGACTTTCTAGTTACCACTTAATTGAAGAGGATCCGGATCCTAATCTTTTAAGATGGATGGTCCGCGTGTTTATTTCGGGTTGTACTAATAATAAAGGAAACATCTAAGCAGCAATAATTGCACTCGTATATGGATTATATGTTATGAGTGACTGTCATTGAGTTGCTTTCTTTTCTCTATTTCATGACAATTACACCTACATGGATTGTATAATAAAGCAGGGAACAGTATTGAACAACTGAGAACTAAATGTCTAAAGATTTTAGATTTCTGTGGACACAAGCAAACCTATAAAATCTTAATAGATAGAGCTTGTGAAAACATCAACTACCGCTGTCACCGGCAAGTCAATGAAGTAGGCTATTACGTACAATCAGATCAAATTCAAGTGTAGAATGTAGAGGTTGAGCTATTGATTTGCACATCTCAACAGCTAGAGAATTTGAGGTTAGCGTGTACAGTATGTTGCAACCAATAAAATCAACAGTTCATTTTTTTAATTTTAATAAAATCAAGATAACATTACATGCAGAACTTGATGTTTAGTTGAATGTATCAGCACCAACAAACTGCTGGCAATAAGTCATGGAAGTCTCACCTACCTGATGCCTAGTTTGAGTCAAACATGCCAAACATTAGGCTTTTGTACTTGTGTTTGACTCAAATAAAATAACTTGATGGATATTTTGAAATAAATATTTTCTTTGTTCATATTGTTTTATCAATTAGTGTTCATTTTAGTAAGGGCATGTCCCTTGCATGTTAAGAATATCAAAACAATAAATAAAATAAAATCATCACTCTTCTGAGAACATGCTTATTAAAATAGTAGCAAAAAAACGAAGCCTTAATTAACAAACACAATGTATGTATATTTATAGGATATTTATCCCCATTCTTGATATGTAAAGGCATAGTCGAAACTTAGTTCATTATTTACTAGGCATTGTTGTATTAGTTTTCACCTCATGTAGTTTCTCTAATTTCTCCATTTTAATGAAGTTTAACATAAATGCCAACAACCTCATGTAAGGAAGCTATAATTAACAATTGTAGACTTTCAATTATCTTTTTATATTTTTTTTGAGTTTATAGATTCTGAAGTTTCAATTTGACCTATGATTATTCCAGTTTCTTAAGCCTGTAACTGAATCATGTAAGGAAACCAAATCAGATTAAATTCCAGGCATCAGATTTGAGAGAGATCATGATAAATGCAATTAGGTGCTTATATGTTCAAACACTGCTTACATTAAAGTAACTAATTTAGAAATGTGGTGCTATATAGTGGATTTCATGTCAACATCTTCAACATTTCCATCAGTTACAGCTACCGCTGTAGCCAGCCAAACACAGATACATTGCCAGAAATCTTTTCATATGGGGACCATCTTTTGATGCAGACTTCAAGAATTTCAAGAGGATTATAAAACTTTATGATCCACGAGAACAAGTCCTCATGTGATTCTTTGTTTTCATATCAATGTATGTGTATATTGCTGCTCTGCCGCTCTTTATTTCACTTGTTATGTTACTCTTCTTACCATCAGCATGAAAGCGCGCCGTCAAGTCTAACATGTGACATGCCAAGCACGTGATTAGGAAAGACAAAAATATCTCTCATCCCAAGAAAAAAAATCCTTTTTATCTTTTTTTATTATTTCCATTAACTTTTTGACAGCTAAGTGTAGACAGTCAAAAAATCCCGAAGGCGAGGGTCACATGCCTCTTGAGTACTAAAACTTGAAACACGAGGTTCGTCTACATCAGCGAAGCTCGACTTTTATCCAAGGTTCGCCCACGCAGCGAAGCTCGCCTTTCATCTGAGATTCGCCCACGCAGCGAAGCTCAGCTTTCAACCGAAGTTCATCCATACTCAACTGAAGCTCTCCACGACAACTACGAAGACCATGTCAACCACGTGGATAAACGGTAGGCGTCAGTTACGCCCATCAATTAAACCACGTTCCCACAACTTTAACTCACCGGTTACGAAAAAAAGTTTGTGGACAACTGTTAATGGGAAACCACATTCCCACGATTGGGGCTAGTCAGTTACATGCCCAAAATCTTATAAATAGCCTTGAGCTGCTATTAGGAAAGAAAGCTTGGACAGAGGCGCCTAGACGGAGACTTAGACGCAGAAGCGAACGAAGACGCAGAGATCATTCAGCAATCTCAGGAT
>JBAKGM010000200.1:38819514-38837549 GCA_037177215.1 Asparagus racemosus | reverse complement strand
TATATATCTTTTTGCATAATTACAGATAGATGCTATGGATGATATTGAGGGTATTGCAAATGAGGGCCTAGCATTTTCTATCTCAGGAACAGATCTAAGTGTACATGCATCCCTGTATCAGCGTATAGTGCGGAGAGTTTATGGAGCTTTTCATTGAACTCATGAGGATCTTCATGATGGTCGCGAGGTGATGGCGCATGAGAATCTCTTATATGCACGCTAACCAAATAGACGAAGACGAGATGGATCTTGTACGCACAACAATGAAGCTGGTCCGTCACAACTACACATGTAACCGGAGAGTGAGCTCGTACAAGCTCAAGTCCATGGAGGACAATGACGATTTGAGTGGCTACGAAGAGGGAGACAAGGGGGAAGGAGCAGACTTCTAGGTTGTATATGATAGATTGATGAATTTTCTGCATGGACTCTATTTGTAAATAAATATACTTGATATATTTGGATTTATGGCAATATTTTGGCGTATGGATATAATACGTGTTGCTGTGGACTATTATCTATTGTGTTGTGATGTTTTGGATTGATTAGATGTGTATTAAGTTATATTTATTTCTTGAAAATTATAAGTTATATAGAGATTATACTATTTAGATATGTATATGAGGGGAATTTAAATTTTTTGTGCACAGGATATACGCAGGATATAATTTAGAATAGAAGCGTGCATGTTTCGTGCATGTTAGGGGCTGTTCTGTAAAACACACATGACTAGTAGTCCCATGTGTTCTCTGCCCACTTCTGTAAATCACACGGGACTATTAGTCCCTTAAGTTTTATGGGTTGTGTTTAGGAGGTGATTAGCGAATGCTAAACACACAGGACTAGTAGTCATGTGTGTTTTCAACACCAACATTTGCAAAATCGACCTCTTTTTAGCCAGCTTATCGGCCAGCCTTGATAAGCTGGCAAAAAAAGGTCGATTTTGCTAATTATTTAGCAAAAATATTATTTTTTCTAATTATTTTTTAAAAATGGTCTTTTTAATAAAAATTTTCCATTCTTTATTGATTGCATTGAGGGGTATAAATGAAGGAAATAAACAATTTGGAGTGAAAATCTAGAAATAAGAAGATTTGGGTGGCAAATTTAAAAATACGTACAATTTGGAGGGTATATAGAGAAAAACCCCTGTTATTTAATAAGTTATATCTAAATAAGTATTAAAATAATAATAATTATTAAAGTAAAAAAAAATATTTTAAAATAGTAGTTTGAATATTTAATATGCAATTTCCAATGAATATGACTTAATTTATATTAACAATAATTAGTTAGTAACGCATGTGCACTGTACTAATAATTAATAATTATGCACTATACTAAACACAAGATATGCTTCAATTCTATCCTTCTAATGTGGGAATTAAAAAAAAAAAAAGAAATAATGCACTGTACTAATAATAATGAAAGAGCTTACAATTAGAACAAGTAAAATTGAATCATGATTCAAACCTAGTTGAAAATAAAGACGATGGGCCAAAAAAAAAAAAAAGTTTAGCTAATTAAGGCTTCCCATTAATTGAGTTTGGCCAAAGAAAATGCTTAGACATGGTAGAAAAACTGTTATGCTGCTTTAGAGTTTGCAGAAAACATATGATATAATTGGCCGTGTCCACTTATAGCATACAAATTTGGACATATAAGGACGCGCTAATAAACCTTTAGTGAAGTCAAAGTTTTATCAAACTTTTTGCTTAAATGAATCCATTCAACATTGTAGGTGCATTAAAATTGTTTTGGAGATGACTCCATGCTGCAAATTGTGGAGCAGATGCTTTGAACTTTCTATCCATCTCCTTTTGTTGTTTCAAATTTAGATATTTGCTTATTTCCCTCATACTCCCACGTCTAACAAGTGTTCCCTCTTTTCCTCTCTATATATCTGATAATAAATTAATATCACTAATTAACATAATCAACTGTACATTAGTGATGTTTGAAAATTGAGGGAAAGAAAAACCAATAATTGGTTTACATTAACAATATTTCTATTTAGTGGGTTGTTTTTTAAACGTGACATATTTGAAGGGTGTATATTAGGGGCGCAAAAGGTCTAGATACAGCTTGATTGTGATAATTATCATATCTGTATCCGCTTGCTATTTACGAATACAAATATAAATATTGATATACCTCAGTAAGGAAAACTCATATCCGTACACACTAAAAATCGGATTTGAATACAGATATAAATACGGATACACACACACATGGAGATACAAGACGGTTATGAGAAAATAAAATAATATCAGGAACAAATATAGTTTATACGGTTCAAATGATCTCACTAATATGCTTGTTATGTATGGAAAGCTAAGATTGGATCTCTTTATCATCAAAATTAGTCTCAAATTCATTAATACAATGATTGAAACTATTAGAGCTATATGATCAATATATATTCAGATATTTCGGATATGGAACCGATAATTCACTATAAAATCATATCCGTAATCATATCCTGTCGGTTATAAATTTGAGTAACCTATCAGTATGCTACCGAATACGGTTACGGATATTTCCCATATACGGATACGATTTAGAGCCCCAAGTATACACGAGAAAAAATTCGGAGAATGGCTGCGTTCTAACTTCCACGGAACTCCATAATCCTCTAGGATCCGCTCACCGCACGTAGCCGCAAAAAACGCATGGTCCTCCCTCCACCACAAAGCCCAACCATCCAAACCACCAACGGTAACCACACCGCACACAATAGCACTCATATCCTCACCCGTACGAAACTCTTCCTCTCTCAATCACCCCCTCAACCCCGAAGAAAATGCCGGGCCTCATCTCAACTCCCCTCCTCTCACTTCGCCCTCTCTCCTCTCTCTTCCCCAAAACCCTAAAATCCTTCCCTTTCACTTCAAAACCCCCCTCGATCTCCTCCTCCCCTTCACCTCCCTCCTCAATCCGCCCCAGGAGCAGCTGGCTCGGCAAGCTGGGGCTAGGGTTCAGCACCCGTGGCGAGCCCTCGCTGGACCCCGCCGGAGCGGCGATCGCGCAGTCGCCGGACGACGACGTGCCGGCGCCGGGGCAGGAGTTCGCTCAGTTCGGCGCCGGGTGCTTCTGGGGAGTCGAGCTGGCGTTTCAGAGAGTCCCCGGGGTGACGAGGACCGAGGTCGGGTACAGCCAGGGCTTGGTTCATCAGCCGACGTATGAGGATGTCTGCGGCGGGGGGACGAAGCATTCGGAGGTTGTCAGGGTTATGTATGATCCGAGGGAGTGTAGGTACGAGGATTTGCTTGAGGTTTTCTGGGCGCAGCACGATCCCACGACGCTCAATCGGCAGGTAATTGGTTGAAAGTTTTGATTTTGGTTGTCAGGAGGATTAGTGGGTTTGGTGTTTAAGTGTTTTGAGTGGCTAGTCCTAGGTTTTTGCTGACAAAATTTTAAGCATTTTGGATTGAATTAGTCTTTGATCGCTCTTATACCTGATTGTTGCGTGCCAAGTAAATATTCGAGGATGGATTTCTCTGGGAATGGATGGTTAATTTTGGTGGGAATTTAATTAATTATGTGAGAATTCACATAGATTTGATGCGGCATGATATTTTTGTTGGAAAAATAGCATTGTGTGAATGGTTAATTTTGGTGGGAATTTAATTAACCATGTGAGAATTCACATAGAATTGATGTGACATGGTATTTTTGTTGGAAAAATAGCATTGTGTGAATGGGAAAAAAATGGTTCCCATAGGGCCTAAGGACAAGTGGGAAGTTTAGTCCCACATTGGTTGGAACAAGGAATGAGGATGTGTTTATAAGTGAAAGTCTAACAATAGGAGGTAAGCTCTTATTGAGGAAACTATGCCTAGCGCGCCCGCGCAGGGGGTGCAAATCCCAGTATCTGAACTAGACCGATTAGCCTGAACTTATGTGCAGGCGTGCGACATGCGGGCACGAATGTCGCACCGAATCTCAGAGATTTAGAACAAGCTAAATTTTGCCTACAGGACATTTTTTTAGCTTAGTGCACTCGGGTTCAGCTTCAGACTTGGTCTATGTCTGGGTGAGCTGGCCACAAGAAATTTTCATAAGTGGGTGGCGATCACTCGAGTTGTGGGGGCGGTTGTAGATTTTTCTCAACGTCATTTGCACGTTTTCTCTCCACCTCCGAAACTAATTTCTAAGAGGCCGTTCTTCACCACGCTATAAATACGACAGTTCTTCAAGCTTCAAAACACACAAGAAAGCAATCTCTCCCCCTCGCTCTTTCTCTGTTCTCCAGTTCTTCTCTTAGTGATTCAGTTCGCATAGCAAGGAGCGGTGCTGGCTGCCTTGTAAGCTCGTTGTATCCTAGGAGGCAGACATTCGCATTAGTTTTCGAGCACTCCGAAGAGGGCGAATCTGCTTTAAGGAGACAGTATTCCATTGGCATTGAGCTTCTTCTTCTACATCTTCTTTGCAGTCATGAAGTTATTTCTATATTTCTTCCGGTTTTTTAGTTTGTAGTTCTTTTATATCTTATTATAGCATCGCAATTTCTAGCCACTTCTTTGTAACAATCTTAAAGCAAATCTTAGTTGAGTTGCGATGGCTTCCTCTAATGAAGATCTTACCGTCGGGAATAGTTACACCAATGCCATTGTTTCTACCCATGATGCCACTGCTGCAAAGCAAGTGGCTGTCCCGATTACTGGATCGACGGTTCCATCAACCACATTGAGAAATCGAAGAAGTTTAATGGTTTGAACTTCAAGAGATAGCGGCAAAATATGCTGTTTTATCTCACTACATTGAACCTTGTGAGGTTTTTAACAGAAGATGCTTTGGTGATGCCTAAGGGCAAAGCAGATGAGCAAGTGGTTAACGCCATCGACGCTTGGATTCACTCTGCCTTTTTATGCTAGAACTATATAATGAATGGTTTGCACGATTCGTTGTACGGGGTGTATGCTGCGTACAAGACAGCTAAACAGTTGTGGGAATCACTAGAAAGGAAGTTCAAGACTGAAGACGTTGGGGCAAATAAATTTTTTGTCGGCCACTTCCTAGACTTCAAGATGATGGATTCGAAGACTGTGATGAATCAGGTGCAGGAGCTTCAAGTGATCTTGCACGAAATCCAAGCAAAAGGAATGGTGCTGAGCGAGACCTTCCAAGTGGCTGTGGTAATCGAGAAGCTATCTCCAAGATGGAAGGACTTCAAGAATTTCCTCGAGCACAAGCATAAGGAGATGAACATGGAGGATCTCATTGTTTGACTATGAATTGAGGAGAACCGAGGCTCTGAGTGCAAAGCATCCAGGCCTTTGACAGCAAAGGCAAATGTTGTGGAGCACAAAGGAGAAAATAAGGGCAAGAAGGTAAATCTGAAGTTTGGGACCAAAGGAGTCGTCAAGAAGAAGTTTGCAGGAAAGTGCTTTAATTGTGGCAAACTGGGCCACAAGTCCACTGAATGCAGACACCCAAAGAAGAAAGAAGCCAACATTGTTAACTACGTAATGATCTGATCGCGGTGGTCTCTGAGGTGAACATGGTGGGGTCTAACCTAATGGAGTGGTGGATTGACACTGGAGCTACTCGACATGTCTGCACCAACAAGGACTTATTCTCCGCATTCTCACCGATTGAAGGCGAGAAGATCTATATGGGGAACTCTGTCTCTTCAGCTATAGAAGGCAAAGGAAAGGTGTTGCTCAAGATGGCTTTCGGCAAGACAGTGACCCTGATTGATGTCTTATTCGTGCCAGAGATCCGTAAGAATCTGGTGTCTGGATCGTTGCTCAACAAACATGGCTTCCGCATGGTTTTTGAATTTGTCAAAGTTACTTTGTCGAAGAATGGGGTGTATGTGGGAAGGGAATATGCTACTAAGGGCCTTTTCAAATTGATTGTAATGGCTATTAAGAATAATGGAAATGACTCTACTTCTGCTTATTTGCTTGAGTGTTCTAATTTGTAGCATTGTAGACTAGGTTATGTTAATTACGACACATTACGTAGATTAATTAAGTTGGACTTTATGTAGATTAATTAAGTTGGACCATATTCCTCCTTTCCAAATTGATTCAAAATATAAATGCGGAATATGTGTTGAAGCAAAATTAACAAGGTTCAAACTATAAAGAGAAACACTGAATCGCTTAAATTGATTCATAGTGATGTATGCGATCTAAAGTTTGTTCAAACTAAAAGTGGTAATAAATATTTTGTTACCTTTATTGATGATTACACAAAATACTGTTATGTTTGTTTGCTAAAGAGCCAAGATGAAGCCTTAGAGAAATTTATTCTCTATAAGAATAAAGTTGAGAATCAACTCAATAAGAAAATAAAAAGATTGAGAAGTGATACAGGTGGCGAGTATGAAACATTATTTGGTGAATTCTGTGCACAACACGGAATAATACATGAAGTGACCGCACCCTACTCACCTCAATCAAATGTGTTGCTAAACGTAAAAATCACACCTTAAAGAAAATGATGAATGCAATGCTGTTAAGTTCAGGATTACCTCAAAACATGTGGGGTGAAGCTATTTTGTTAAGTAATTACCTTCTAAATAGGGTGCCCCGAAAGAAACAATAAAAAACTATATACGAGTTGTGGAAAGATAGGAGACCATCTTATAAATACTTGCGAATGTGGGGGTGTCTTGCAAAAGTAGCGGTTTCAACACCAAAGAGAACAAAATAGGTTATAAAACAGTGGACTGTATTTTTATAGGCTATGCACATAATAGTATCGCTTATCGGTTCCTTGTGTATAATTCTCAAATCCCGGATATACACAAGAACACGATAATGGAATCAAGGAACGCATCGTTCTTTGAAAAATATATTTTCTTGTAAAACCAGTGATGGATCAGGTCCATCAAAGCGAACAAATGATGCTATGAATCAAGATGAAAATCATGATTCGGTTCAAGAAATAGAACCGAGACGTAGCAAAAGGGCAAGAATAGAAAGATTATTTTCAAGAAACAGAACCGAGACGTAGCAAAAGGGCAAGAGTAGAAAGATCATTTGGAGATGATTTTCTAACTTATTTGTTAGAAAAGGAACCCTAAACTTATACCGAGGCTATAAGTTCTTTAGAGTGACCTCTTTGGAAAGAAGCAATCAATAATGAGATTGATTCAATTTTGCAAAATTACACGTGGGAATTTATTGATCTTCTTTCTGGTTGTAAACTTTTAGGATCTAAATGGATCTTTAAGAGGAAGATGAAACCCGACAGCTCAATCGATAAATATAAAGTCAGGCTCGTAATCAAAGGATACAAGCAACGAGAAGGCCTAGATTATTTTGACACTTATTCTCCTGTGACCAGAATAAATTCAATTAGAATGATCCTTGCAATCGCGGCCTTGAGAAACTTGGAAGTATATCAAATGTATGTAAAAACAGCTTTTTTGAGTGGGGATTTAGATGAAGAAATCTATATAGAGCAGCCCGAGAGCTTCACGGTTCCAGGAAAAGAAAAGAAAGTCTGTAAATTAGTGAAATCTTTGTATGGTCTAAAACAAGCCCCAAAGAAGTGGCATGAAATGTTTTACCATACAATAATTATGAATGGATGCAAAAATAATGAGTGTGATAAGTGTGTATACACTAAAGATACCGAGAAAGGTTATGTCTTTTTGTGCCTTTATGTGGATGACATACTCATTGTTGGTAGTAATGACAAAATTGTTAAATCTACCAAAAATATATTAAACTCTAAATTTAACATGAAAGATATGGAACCTGTTAATGTAATTTTAGGAATTAAGGTCACTAGAACAGTAGAGGGTATCGCTTTGAGTCAATTTCATTATGTGGACAAGATCTTTAAAAGATTCAATAACGATGACTCTGGAATTGCTAAAACTCTATTAGGCACTAGTCTTCATCTAGCGAAGAATAGAAGAGATAGTATTTCTCAAGTGAAATACTCGAGAATTATTAGAAGTTTAATGTAATTAATAAGTTGTACTAGACCTGATATTGCATTAACGGTTAGTAAACTCAGAAGATTTATAAGTAATCAGAGTGCTGTTCATTGCAAAGCAATCATGAGGGTATTAAGGTACCTGCGATATACTCAGAGTTTCGCACTTCATTATGCAAGATATCTAACGGTTATAAAAGGGTACAGTGATGCAAACTGGATATCTGATATGAAAGACACAAAGTCTACTAGTGGATATGTGTTTACACTGGGTGGTGCTGCTATATCTTGGAAGTCCTCAAAACAAACTGTTATAACCAGGTCCACAATGGAATCAGAATTCATTACTTTGGACAAGTGTGGAGAAGAGGTTGAATGGCTGCTTCATTTTCTAGAGGATATTTCAAAATGGGAGAAACCTGTGCCACCAATATGCATTCATTGTGATAGTCAATCAGCAATTGGGAGAGCACAGAGTGCTATGTCTAATGGTAAGTCTAGACATATACATCGTAGACACAATACCATTAGACAACTACTCTCAACTGGAGTTATCACTATAGACTATGTGAGGTCAGGGGATAACATTATAGATCCGCTAATTAAAGGGTTAAACAGATTGGTTGAGAAGATGGCAAAAGGAATGTGCTTAAAGCCAGTAAAAGTATAAAGTGCTTATAAAGGAAAATCATACCTATTTAACTGGAGATCCCAAGATCTAGGTTCAAATGGACAACCTAGTTATAAGAACTTAATGTAATCACTATAGAGGATAACCTTGACCCATTTCCGTGAAAGTGACATTGAACGATCTAGGGTAGCAATATGTTGCTTTAATGATTTTACTTAAGAATTAAGTAAATTACCTATGCAAGAGTGAAGTGGAGCCGCTTCAATAAGAGAATTGTGTGGCTTAATTCTGTTGAAACTCTCGCAGAACTAGTTCATGTTCATGGCCTAACCGGACATAATCATGAATACCGAACATTGAGATAATGATTTCTATGTGAACTATATGGTTCATTTACAAGGAAAAACAGGATAGCTTAAGGACATTATGTCTACTGGACAGCTAGTAAAGTAAGTACATTTCACGAGGGAAGGTTTAAAGAGTAACATCTACCTATCCTATGTAGGTATCATAGGAGAACATTCTAGTCGAGCCAAATCAAATAATTTTCTTTTTCCATTCATGTGGGGGATTGTTGGAAAAATAGCATTGTGTGAATGGGAAAAAAATAGTTCCCAAAGGGCCCAAGGACAAGTGGGAAGTTTAGTCCCACATTGGTTGGAACAAGGAATGAGAATGAGTTTATAAGTGAAAGCCTAACAATAGGAGATAAGCTCTTATTGGGGAAACTATACCTTGCACGCCCGCAGGGGGTGCAAATCTCAGTGTCTGAACTAGCCCGATTAGGCTGAACTCGTGTGCGGGCGTGCGATCTGCGGGCACGAATGTCGCACCGAATCTCAGGGATCTAGAACAAGCTAAGTTTTGCCTACAGGGATATTTTTTTTGCTTGGCGCACTCGGGTTCAGCTTCAGACTTGGTCTATGTCTGGGTGAGCTGGTCATGAGAAATTTTCACGAGTGGGTGGTGATCACTCGAGTTGTGGGGGCGGTTGCAGATTTTTCTCAACGTCATCTGCACGTTTTCTCTCCACCTCCGAAACCAATTTCTAAGAGGCCGTTCTTCACCACGCTATAAATACCGCAGTCCTTCAAGTTTCAAAACACACAAGAAAGCAATCTCTCCCCCTCGCTCTTTCTCTATTCTCCAGTTCTTCTCTCAGTGATTCGGTTCGCACAGTAAAGAGCGGGTGCTGGCTGCCTTGTAAGCTCTTTGTATCCTGCGAGGTAGACGTCCGCACTAGTCTTCAAGCACTCAGAAGAGGGCGAATCTGCTTTAAGGAGATAGTGTTCCACTGGCCTCGAGCTTTTTCTTCGACATGTTCTTTGCAGTCATAAAGTTGTTGTTTCTATATTTCTTCTGGTTTTTTCGTTTGTAGTTCTTTTATATCTTATTATAGCATCGCAATTTTTGACTACTTTGTAACAATTTTGTCATTCTTGTTATACTATGGGAACGATCTAGTACATGGTACTTATTACAAGTTTAACTGAGATCGCTGAGCACACAGATTTGGAGGAAGAGAATTATTTTAAGTCCTTACAGCTATTGATGAGCATATATACTCGAGATTAACTTTCATTATTTTGTATTTTACTCACTAGATGCAAATGGATTCTTTCAACTAATTGTAAGGCTATTAATTAGCTTGAAGATATGTCCATCATATAGTGGCCCATGAGATAAGGATTTTGGTTCAGAACGTCATTGTCAACCAAATTAATGCCGCTGGTGCCAAATCAGAGAGGCAGCTGATCAGCTAAAGAACTCATGAGTTCATGGTCATCATTGTGCCATTTCAATTATCACAGTTTTAACTGCTTCTCTCACAAAAATGGGTTTTAAGTATACGGTGAGGTCTTGTGGAGCAACACTGCTAACCTCTCTATAAATGCTTGTGCTTAATGATTGTGCTAGAAGGTACATCCAATCCAAGTTATCTCGTTTATAGTTGGAACCTGGTTAAAAATTACAATTTGCTCACAAAATGCTCGTAATATATCTAAAATGCCTTATTATGGAACTTTATGCTAGCCTTGTGAAGGTAGTTATCTCCTTTGAGATCAGAAAGTCTAGGCGTACCAAATGTGATTTACTTCTCTTTGTATTGTAATATATCATTGCAGTTTGTGAATTTGGTCATCGCTTATTTTGTGCTTATCTTGATATCCTCTCGTCATTAACAAGGGAGATAAACAATAGATATTACATGATAGGTTCGAAGATCTTCGAATTTAATGCCACCTAAGTTCCTTTTGGTGAAAAACTCCAATATTTTCATGGAACCTTGTGTTTATAAGAAATTTAGGCTGAAGTACTATTAATGTTAAGGGACGTGAAGATGTTATCCCTGAATTTATTGTCTTGTGATGGTACAAGTGGAGTAGAGAGAATATACTCAATTAGAATAATGTCACTCCAAGTCATATTAAAAGCAACTGAAATTTGTACGTACAAGTAAATAATAAAGTATCTTGAGACATGCTTTATTTAAAGAAATCTTTGAATGGTAAAGGTTGTGCTAAAATATTACATTTGCGGTAATAATACTCTTTTCCAACATTACGTTTTTGCTGGTTCTTGTGTAGCTCAGTGTATAGAGCATCCCAACATATAAGCATGGATCTTCAGTAATGAATTGGTCCTCCTGTGATGCTTTTAGTGTGCATGAATATTGCATAGCAGTATACTCACCCGAGACACAAACAGGTTATTCTAATTTGTTATTACTTGACAATTAACAGATGTTGTACTTAATGGCTTTCAATGTGGATGTTTGATGCCTGGCTGGATCTTCCAGTGGGTTATGTTGTCATCTAATTGTTATAATCATCATGTCTGGATGCAGGGTAATGATGTGGGAACTCAGTACCGATCTGGAATTTACTTCTACACACCAGAGCAGGAGAAGGCAGCTAGAGAGTCTCTAGAAAGGCACCAGAAGTCCCTGAATAGAAAGATTGTTACAGAGATACTCCCAGCGAAGAAATTCTATAGAGCGGAGGAATACCATCAGCAGTACCTTGCTAAAGGTGGCCGCTTTGGTTTCAAACAGTCAGCTGAGAAAGGCTGTAACGACCCTATTCGCTGCTATGGGTGAACGTAATATAGATATGCCTTTAAACTTGTAATATATAGCTTGTTATGTAGTTGCTCATCTTGTGATGTAAAGCTAGCATTCGTAACTTACGTTGCTTGTAATCAGTTATAGCAAACAGTACTTTGTGGTGTTTTCCTTATGCCCTCCATTCTGTATAGCATGTGAATAGTGCTGGTTCCAATTGAATCATCTTGTTTTGTTGATAATTCATTTGTTTACCATGAGGTTATTATTATTATTATTTTAAATTTGCAAATCACATCTATTTTGTTTGTTTGCATGTAAGGTGGATGTCAGTCTGACAATTGACATACCAATAAATTCAAACGCTTATGATATAAACTTAAGCAATTGAAATCAATTTTGTGTATTAGTGCCTCAGTTGCAAATACAAACAACGTGTGCTCCTTTTTTCTATTTGTTTCTTCGCTTCTTATACATCAACTTGCATATCTAGCTATCATCTACCATAAAAAGGAAGTAGTAAGTATCCATTTCAGTTGTCTCTGGGCTCAACAGACATTTCTTACGTGGACAACATGCTTATTTTTCTCATTTTCAAAGTTTATTATTATCAAGTTCAAAGCACAATTAATCCATGCATTGTTCGTTAAATGTAATAATTGATTTTTGTTGAAATAAGTTACCAAATGCACGCTTCAATTGAGTAATAACCCTACTCAAGTAGCTTGCCCTGAGCCCTGCCAACCTGACATAACTAACCAACCCACCCATGTATTCACCCATCCACCCACCTACCCACCCAAAAGTAGAAAGAAAGAATAAAAAACCTCCAACCGAACCACAGCAGGGTAGATTGGGATATGAAAAATAAGGTTGTTGAATTAATATAGAAATTTAAGAGCTTGCCGTATAAGATAGTTTCGTACAGACACCCCAAAAGACAAAGTTCTTTGTTGTGCAATTATTTTAAGGATTCTTAGCTATTAGTGACAGAAATGTTAAAAGATTCCACGGCTTGGAAAGTAACCATTCTGTTGAAGTATCTATTTATTTTCAATCTCTTTTCAGGGCTTAGGTTATAACCAGTATCTGATCAAGATCTGCACAAATTAGATTATCTTCATATAATGTAGAATGACTTTCAGTTACAAATAGGTACAAAACAGACATCAAGTAGGATTACAAGTTACTAGTGAAGGGAAAAAGAAAAGAAAAGAAAAGAAAGTCTATAACCAATAATTCATATGCAATCCCAATATATTTAAAATAGAGAAGTTAAGTTGCTTTGCCCTTACTATAGGTAAGTCGATTAGTGTATTCTGTGTATCATACATAATTCTTAAGAGAAAGGAATGTATTAACGGAAAGATCATAAAGACTTAGAGCTATACTCCCAAATTATTGAGATGATATGTAATTTGGGATCAAACTCTGTGCCTCTGGGCCATAAAGGTCATGAAGACATAGATCCATACTCCCCTCAAATGATACTCTTCCCTCAGTGCTAAATAATTCCATTAATCTTGATTTACAAAGACATGCTGGCAGACTATAATAGGTAAAAACCATATGAATCTTGATCCATTTGCATCAGCAAAAATTTACAATAAGGCAACAATCCTTTTTCCCCCCTTTAATTCATTTCCGATTTGGTTTAGATATTAGGGCATGTACTTTCAAACATGCATGGAATTAGGTTTGTTTTGGATTTGGTTGGGATGAAGAGAGAACGCATTCCACATGCATGGACGAATGCTCTATTTTCCCAGAAAGGCCATAATTGTCTCGTTAGAGTACTGTGGAAAGATATTCTTCTAATCACGCTTAAATATTCTTATATCTGTTTTTAGTTTAATGAGTCTTGGATTTTTCATGATGCTAAAGTGGATAGTAGGTCATATGCCTCAAGGATCATTTAAAATAAATGCAACCTTACATGTGCTTGAAGCATAATGTGCCCGAATTGAGTGGAAATCTAGTGTATAGGTTCTAGTAATGAATATAGCCGTGTGCTGTCAAACAAAGATAGTCAAGGGCCATATACATGGGTAAGCTGATAGAGGAACAAAATTGCATAGCTGAAATTCTACTGAGAATTCCTTTTTTCAGACCTTCTCATTCCTTCCAAAATCCAGAAGATTTTGGTAAACAACACAAAAAAATACTTATGGTTAAGCGCCCGACAGTTAAAGACACAAATGTGCATACTCCTTTTGATTAGCACATAAACTTGAAACACTGTGTTTAGCTTACACTAATTATCTTTACAAATTGCAGATAAACTTAACAATTTTGCATTCCAAATAAGCAATCCCATCCTCTTCTTTTAGAACTTCTGTGTTTGTAGCATATCAAGTAGTTCTAGATTCCTGTTGGACATACTATGTATCTTAATTTCTAACTGTGTACATACTTGTGAATTATTGATTTAGATTTCTGATGTTTATTAAAATATCATTTGAGTACCTTCTCATGCTATATAATTTATGTCTATTTGATCCTGTGAAACCATTGAACAAGAGAAAGTAAAGTAATTTTTTAATAGTCAATTGGCTCTTTTTTTTTTGGATAGGGGTAAGTTGACCCGAGCAGACCGACTGAACGGACCGAAATTTGGTTGCTTGGTTCGGTTTCGAAAGCAATTCGGTTCGATCCTTAAAGTGGTGTTCGGTTTTAGGACCGGACAGACTGAACCTGGTTGCACCATCAAGTAACAAATTTAGACTTGAAATTGAACTCGTGAACAAATTTAGACCGAATCTGGTTGCTCCATTAAATAACAAATTTAGACTTGAAATTGCACCATCAAAGTAATGTTCGGTTTATTTTGGTATTCTTAGTTTAGGTCAGACAAATTAGGAACAGCTCCGATTTATTGATGTTTGTAATCTTTCAAATTGTGTAGGGCGAGCATTGCGCTTTAAGTTATTAATGTTGAGGCGATTCTAGTGCAAACCGAACAAACCGAACCGACTGGACCGATTTGATTCGGTTCAGTTTACTTTTGCATCAAATATTTAAATCAAAATGAACCGTTTGCTCACCCCTAGTTTTGGATTATGTGAAGTTGTCAATTTTTGGTTGGATTATTTTCAATTTGATACCCTACGATTTCACCCATATATTTGTATTATGAACTTTAAATCTGCCGAAATGATACCCTAAAGTTTCTCCTACTTCGTACTGTGGTACTTTCTATTAGTTGACAATTAAAGATTCCCTTAAAATTAGATCATGTGAATTATCACCTGATTACTTTTGGATACCTTCTTCTACAGAATACCACTCAAATCACTTTTTCACTTCTAAACTTATGTTGCTTGCAATTAGTTGTAGCAAACACTATTTCTGTTTCCTTTTTTATGCCGTGTTGTTTATAGCTAGTGAGATGTTTATTTGAATTGAACCATCTTGTTTGATGCCTTTGATTAACCTCTTAGCTTGTGTAGTGTATTCTATGGTGATCATTTTTTTTGTTTCAATGAAAAATTTTCCCCTATCAAGATGGTTCTTATGTTAATGGAATCGGACTGGGTTTTTTCATTTTGAGAACTCATCTTTTCTCGCGTAATTTCTTTTTTCTACATGAATGTGGATGTCAGTCTGGTACTTGACATACAGAAGAATTCCATATTCTTATGATGCAAATGCACAAAATTGAATATCGAATTTGAGTTTCCGTGCCTCAGGTTCATATACGAACAATGTTTGCTCTCTTCCTTATTTGGTTCTTCACTTGTACAAAATTTGACTTGCATATCTAGTTACTATTTTTGAAGTAGGAAGTAAATTAGCGAGTATGCATTTCACTTTGTTAAGTTTGCATCTCACATATCACTTGCCTCTGTGTGCGTTTATTATGTGTTGCTAACATGCTTATGCTTCTCATTTTCCTAGTGTCATGTTATCAAGCACAAATTAAGCATACTCATTTCTCTTTACATACAATAAATTTTCAATCACATCTATCAATTTGTAGGTAATAGCAGTTTGTTACATCATGAATTTCCCTGAGCATTTTGGAGATATTTTCTTAAGTTTTGAATACTTTTTACATTCATCACTAAGGATTTATCAGCTTTAGAGCTAACTAGCCTTGATATCTGATGCCAGAAGATGGATATTCCTAGTGGATAGATCGGATATGAACTATATTATACTAGCAAAGGAACTTATAGGTTTACAATATTATATTCTTCATTATATTGATATACGGAGTTCTATGTAAGTAGCCTCAGGATTTCATGTTTTGGAAAGTAACCATTATGTCCAAGTGCCTATCCATCCCATCGATTTTCAGGACTTTAAGCTAATAAAGATCGACATAAATTAGGTTATATGAAACTTCGAGGGTTGTCAATCTCGAATAATCTTTAGAGACAAACGTGTGCGATAACACATGTCAAGTTAAATTACAGGATCACAAATTAATTGCAACTGCTGAGCAGCAAAATGTACTACACCGATTCTACTTTGCCTTCAATATAGATAAGCTGATTTTGGTATTTGTTTTCCATAATATAATTTTCATAAATCAAATAAGCGCAAAAAGGAAAAGCTTTAGAACATATATAAAAATAAGAAACCCTAATGCTTAACAAGTTTTACCTTGGTGTTTCTTCTGATTCTATTACATCTGGCCCCCACTCCAGAAAGTTGTTGAGCATCTCACCCAGCGTGACTATATTGCTGCTTCATACACAAAAGTAATAAACTGGAGTTTAACTATTTTATAAAGAAAAAGAGTAGAGAAAAATCTGTGCCTCTGAATCATAAAGGTCACAAAGACTTTACTCCCAAATACCCTTAAGATGGATTCCATTAGCCCGCAGGTGAGGCTCTTTCCTTTGTGCTAGCTTACCATTAATCTTGCTTTATACAAGCATACTTAAAGCTATAATAGGTAAAAGTCCATACAAATCTTGATTCATTTGTATAAGTGAAAATGCATAATGAGGTGCACTGATCCATATCTTTTCTTTAATCCACTCTCAATTTTGTTTGATATTAGAGTGTGAAATTTCAAACATGCATGATTTGCTTTGGATTTGGTTTGGATGAAGAGAGATTGCATTTCCAAACATGCATGAACAAATTGTCTATGTTGTCAGAAAGGCTCTACCATTACCTCAGAGAACTTTATGCAATGGTGTGCTGACCTATATCAGCAAAAGTAGTTTCTGTTTACCTTTCTGGTCTTATGCATGATGACTTGCTTAAGAGTAGCTGTCGTCGTTTCATTTGACATCGAGAAAAATTGAAGCATAGATGCAACCTTCCAGTGACCTTGAGGGCCATGTCGACTTCTTTAAATCATGCTTAAAAAGAATTATTTGCTTTTCTTCTATCTAGTCTTCGTTTAGGCATTATGATAGAACTTAGATATGTACACATAATCATCCCCCATGCTTAGTATCAAAATTGGCTTGTTAGTTCTAAATTTGCTCAGTGCCAATGTTGTAATTTTGTTCTTCAAGAAGTTTAACTGAGGAACAAAATTACACAGCTGCTTTGGTAAAGCACACACAGAACTCATTTAGTTTAGTACACTTTTTATGGTGAAAATATAGTCTTTAATCAGATTTGGTTAAGCACATGCACTTGAATCATATTTGGTTAAGCACACAAGCACGCGCGCACACACACACTTGAGTTGGTCTGGTTAAGAAATTGTGACCACAGTTGCAAATTTGAATACATACAACGTCCTTTGCCTCTTTATAACTTTTCTATCCATTAACGTATCATATAGTTCTAAATTTTTTTTTTCTAGACTTGTATCATGTCTCTTTGTTTTAGCGTTGCTCATATTGTGATGTGAAGCTAGTATTCAGAACTTTTGTTGCTTGTAAATAGGTTTAGGCTCATAGCAAGCACATATTTTTTTTATCCTTTGTTGTTTATAGGTTGTGTCTAATCTTTTCTGAATTAAAATCATCCCATTTGATGTCTCCAATTGTTATATGAGTTAGTGTATTGCCCTATATGGTGATCTTTGTCTGCTTCCATGAGATCTTTTTCCCCAAATCAATTTGTATTCCATGAGACTTTCATGTTCTTTAGTACAATGCACTCCGTTCCAATTTGGTTCTTCACTTAAACAAAATATTGACTTATATTTATGGTGCGGGAATCAATCTGTATTTCATTTATTAAGTCTAAATTTCCCTTGTCTCTTGTTTCTGTTCACAGTTATTATGTGTTGACAACCTGCTTGTACTTCTCATTTTCGAAGTGTCATGCTATCAATTACAAGTAGAAGACACACATTTCTCTTAAATACAAAAAATCTCAATCATGCTCGTCACATTTGCAGAAAAAAATAATAGTCCCATTTTATCTTGAGTCACCTAGTCTAATGAGATCCTTGCAAAAACCATCAAAGCTATCCCAGCAGGGGGGGGGGGGGGGGGGGGGGATGAAAGGAAAAAAGTTGTT
>JBAKGM010000200.1:38787614-38805393 GCA_037177215.1 Asparagus racemosus | reverse complement strand
ATGTTTCCTTAGATGTGGGAGTTTGGTCCCCCCCCCCCCCCCCCATAACTCCAATGTCCTGACGACACGTGAGTCGACTTACCAATTATTCACTTTGCACCCTCTTTTTTCCTTTTTTTTGCTCTTTTATTTTTCCTTTCATGTTCTTAACAATTTTGTATTCTCCCCTTTAACTAAAAGTGAGGAGAGGGGGAAACACTATTTGATTAACTCTTATTAGTTAAAATCTACTTGGCGATTTGCACGATTGCTCTAATAAAGGCATAGTCAGTGATAAATTGTGCGATTAGATTATAAAAGTACAAATCTTTTATGTAAAAGTACTTGAAACTTTGATTCAGAATATAACATCCTTATGTTCCTCATAATATAAATAGTCAATTTGACGGTTTTAACTTTAAAATGCTAACCCAAGAAAGAATGAAAAGGATCATTCTAGTGTATCATCGACTTTAGATAATTAAATATTGTCAAATCAAAGTATTTTGAACCAACAATTAAATATTGTCAAATCAAATTATTTTGAACCGACAAATGTGTCATAAAACTTTTGTTGAAGTGGATTATTCCAATTACTTCAATTAATGCATCTGTAAGAAACTACAATTTTTTGGACCACTGATTTCATGGTGATAAGCTAAGTTTTCTTTTCTTGGAAGTGTACATCACTCATTTTGATATTGGACACATATGAAGCTTTTGATTGGAAGAGGGATAAGGTTGCGGGCCAACTCAGGATCAACTTCTACAAGATATTTCCTTAAAAAAAGGAAAAATAAGAAAGAAAAAAGAAAAAAGAAAAAGAAAATAAAAAACTTTTTTGATAAAATTTGAAATTACACTAATTTATGTTTTTTTGACAAAAATATATTGTCATGTTTAAAGGTTAATCATTCTTATCCAATTATCACATTTTTGATTATCCAATTATCACATTTTTAACTTGTATGATCATATCAATTACAGACGGTTAGAAGTTTCCAATATAATTCCGACGGTGTTGGGTTCGATTCTGAGCTAGATTAACAAAAAAATAAATAAAAACTATTTTTATTCCTATAAAAAATGACAATGTATCCAGTATAGTTTATTAGGGCTTTGGTTAGACATAAACAAAGAATTATTTTTGGTAATAGGGAGAAGCTAAAGGGTCAAGAATCAAGATACATAGTTGCTCCCCAAATATCACCATAATACCAAATTTGAGAATCAAACCAGATTTGTAAAGGAATTTTACTGAAAAATAAATTAGAGGATGTTTATGTCAGATAGTAACATAAAGTTAATTGTATGAGTGAGAATCGAACCAGATTCGTAAAGGAATTTTACTGAAAAATTAATTAGAGGGTGTTATGTCAGAAAAGTTGATTGTATGAGTGGATAGATATGTGGAGGAGTTTATGGTCTCTTAATCTTCTCTGATAACTGATTAATCAGGAGGAAGCAGATCCCGACATATATAACACTTGTTAGAGAACCGGAGGAGAATTCTCCCGATGTGCCCTCTGACATTTAAGTCAGCGATAAATAAGATGATTATCAGAATGCATGATTTAGTTGAGGGTTTTATCCCAGCATATCTTGGTGTAGTGGGATTATCCATCATTTATAGAGAATTCGTAAGGGCACGTTGGTAATTTAATAGGGTCGGTGCAGTCGATTGATGAGACCACACTTTACATGTGTCGGTGGTCGGTTGAATGAGTCATCTTTGCATTTAATGTGACAGTGACCAAATGGCAGAAGTGCTAGGGACGTTCGAGGAGTCATTATGACTTCATCTCGAGGAGTCATCGAAAAGTCATAACCACTCTAGCCATGCATTTAATGCGATAGATACTGGATAGCGAAGTATGGGCTCCGACTGACCATGCATTAAATGTGAATGACGTTGGTGAAGTTGATAGGTCATTCTGTCGTTTGAGACATTCTCTAGTGAAGTCCGAGCAGAAGACGCCTTTCGTCTCGGGCTCGAATTCCTTTCACAAATCCCAGCTTGAAGACATATTTCGTCTTGTACTCGGACTGCTAGAGAGATCGATGGTGCTCACACCAGAGTCAGATTTATAGGGCTCGGCATTAATATGACACGTGGCAAACACTTAAGGGTTTATTAGACTTGGTAATTTTCAAGATACAACGGAGAGCATGTTCCTTTAACTTTCCGTGAAATTATTTATCAACTTTTAAAAATTTTTAGAAACTTCAACACTCCTAGGACCACCATAACACTCTTTGCACGTAGTTGACGGTCCATCACCAAAAGTAGAATAAAACAGTATCCCAATAGCATCAAATGTCAGGGGATTTTGTAAAAAAAATCCAAACTTCCTACAAAGCATTAACTTATTAATTATTTATTAATAAAAGATTTTGTAACCCCCACCAAAATAATTATAAAACTTTAAAATAAATAAATAAACGAATAAAGATCCGCCCTCTTGAATCTCGAGGGACGACAGAAGAAAAGAGGAGCAGCAGATAAAAAAGCGCCGTGTCCTTAAAAAGGCGAACTCAGAAGAAACGGCAGCGACCACCGTCTTAAGATCTCGTCAAACCCTAGATTTAGAAATCCAAAGAGGAAATCCTAGAACTCTCATGGTCGATTCTTGATCTCTGCTGGCATGGACGACTCCGGCGAGCCTCGGCCTGCGGCGGCGGCGGCGGCGGCGGCGGAGATCTAGGGCAAGGAGAGGGGGAGGAGAATGGACGAGCTCGTGGCGGTGAGGAGGCACTCTCATGGTCTCGATCGAAGCAGCGGATGCCATTCCTCTTCTGGTACTTAATCTCTATTTTTGAGTAATTTAGTTAAAATTTCCGCTTTGGTTACTGATTTGTGTCAGTTAGAGTTTGGAGAAAGACTTTTAATATAATTATTCAAAGTTGGTGTAATTTCGCCGTTTTAAAAGGATCTTTGGTGTAATTTGAAGGAATCTTGAGCTGAATTAGGGTAATTTTCTTGGTTTTTGTCATTATAGGTCTTTTTTTTTTTGGGAAAATGTTAATGTACTGTATATTGATAAGTCTTAGTTGAGAGGATCTGGAGAAACTTGTGGCTGACATCAATATTGAAACTTAGTTAGAATGAATCAAATTGGTGAAGGTGGCAAAATTTGTATGGAGGATTGTATAATTGTATGATTTTGTATTGAGAGGATCAGTTGAGACGCCTAATAAATACTTATTCTCGGAACTTGAGATTAAAAGGAAAAAGTAAAAGAGAAGGGATTCCGTCTTTGAAGATATGTACTATTAAAGAGTTTAACACTAATAGATAAGAGCTTTTTTTTTGGGGTCTTCAACTGTCAACACTTGATCAGAAATTTAGATTGGAGTGGAGGAACCTGATCGTTGTTATGTGATTTCGGGAAAAAGTCATGATGAGTTTGGATGCTGCTTGAGGTTGCGGAGAGAAAAAAGGCAGTCACTTGAATATAATGAGAATATATTACAATTGAAATGAGAGAAACGACACAGAGTATTATGCAAAAGTAGGGATCAGTATCTCCTATGGGCTTGCAGTAGGCTTCACTTTTTGATAGTCAGTCTGGATAGTTAATATAGCAAAAGTGTCGTACTGCACTATTTGGGAGCTTTTGGAATGAAATATGGGGAATTAAAGAGTGGAAATGCACACACAAAGACCAATTTATTTTAAAAATTTGTAGAATTAGATTATTTTTGTCAGTATTACTAACAAAGAACATACAATAAGCATCACGCAATACTGTAGGTCTTATGTCAGTGTAGCTGCGCTTCACATTTTCTCATGAAAATCGATGGAAGATAGTTTAAAGGTGTAATGGCGAGAGTAGAGAGCTGACTGAGTGATTATAATTGTTAAGAAAAATATTTTGAAGCATATTGCATATATTCGTACATATGTACATAATCTGAATGATTTAAGAATTTTTCTGCATCTGATTGAGAATATTTAATGATTTGATCATGTCATGAAGATATAGAATGCTGAAACTGATAGCTCTTGCGTTGTATTGCCATAGCTGAAGGGTCAACAGCATGGATCGGGAAGGGTCTCTCTTGTGTTTGTGCTCAGAGAAGAGAAAGTGATGCACGCCTATCATTTGATCTAACCCCTTCTCAGGTAATCTTCTGTGTGCTGTTGCACTGAGAAACACTGAAATTAGATAATGCGCTGCATCTTGTTTACTTTTAGCTAGTGTATTCAAGATGATTTGCTTTTTTCTTTTTCATTTTAATGTTACTTACAGAATGTTTCTGAACTTGCAGTAGAATTTAGTTAGACTTTCTTCTGCAGGTTATTTTGCACTTCAATTTTTTTTTCTAATTAAATGTTAAGTTCTAAACTGTTTACATATTTATGACAGTTTTCTTGTAAATGTCTTTGCTATCTGGCCTTTCTTACATTGTTCAAGTACATCCAAACTTGTAGTAGAAGAATTGTTGAAAGCATAGTATCCAGTGAACAAGCATCCCATTATATGACTATTCTTTTTACAGATAAATCCTAGACTAAGACTTTTATCTCTTGCAAATCGGGTTACTTTATTTGTCACAGTGGATAAATGATGTGGTGATAAATAAATTACTTAGTCTTCTTTGGCTAGAGAAGAAAATAGTCCACCCTTCAGTTTAAATTTTGTAAGAATGCTTATTAAAGGATACTTCAAAGCTCTCAGGAGCACTGAGGTGCTTATAATTCCTGTGACAATGAATTTCACATTTTTACCCAGGTCAATATCTTCTCTGACAGTGAATCAATATATAACCAGGGTCAACCTTTTCTTAGTAATTTAAAGTTGTATTGCATACACAAGAATACCTCAGGGGAGTTTGCTTGTAAATGTAAAGACTTCAATAAACTGTTGGTTTGACATTCCTTGCATGGTTTACATTTACATGAAATTTCTAGCTTCATAACGATATTAAGGTCTTATTAGAGGAACTTGTTGAGTCTGTAGAAGCATTAAAGTGTGACTAATAACTGGAATTAGTTTTATGTTTAATGTTTAATGAAAAAACCTTAGTATTGTCATCCTATGCATTGTGTTATTCAGATTGCAGTTTTGTAAGGATGACTAGCGCTAGCTCCAACGAGGCGTGATTCCCTGAAGCTTTCTTTCCTGCAATGTTGTTTGTTTAAAGTTAATGTTGTTAGGCAAGGCAAACATGAACTGAATTCTGTTCAATGTAGCTTGCTATATAATGCAATCGTGTGAGGTAATAATTAAATTTCAGTTGTACTTAGTGAATTTGCTACATATTCAGGCAATCATTTGTGCAGGCATCTATTGAACTTTTGTGTGGGCTGTGGATTGAAGAAGAAGCAAGGAATGAAATTGGTGTGATGAACTAAAAACCACGCATTTGAAAAATTATAGGATTGGAGTTTGAAACCTTATCGGCTTTCATCTAGGAGAAGATTTGTTAGCTGAGAAGATTACATAGATCTATATATAGAGTAAAAGGGCAAAAGTATTCCATCTGATTATGATTTTAGGCCATCTTGCCTAAACTAGTGTGATTGGCATAGAACACTCATCAGTCAGCAAATGGAACTTGCGGTTGCTTCAGTTGGTTAATATTGAGATTTCATGTATAAAAATTTATTTGTATAATATGATTTCCTTGGAGTGGTGTTTCCAGATCCTGTCAAAAAGAGAGGTACAACTGCAGTTTCTACTACTACACGCCTAAAGGCTTTCAGATTCAGTACTGATGAATCTTGAAACCAGAGCTCCAATGTGATCGTCATATCTGCCAATTCACCATCCAAATCATTATGCATCTCAGTTTCTATTTGAGAATAAAAGGGAAATGTTCCCTTTCTGTTACAGTGAATTTTTAAAAAATGACTGTTTCCCCTGTCTTGGATCCAAGACAACACCTTTAATCATTCCTCCACCCTAATCCCCTCATAAACCCTAACCTAGTTATGCTCTCATACTCTCAGCACGTGTACAGTGTCCTCAAACTCCACTGCCTCTTCACCATGGAGATCCTCGCCAAGTACAATTATAGCCTCCTCCAAGAACACTTCGTCACCACAACCCTTATCCTGTTCCTCAATGACGATAATAAGCCATGTTGAAGGAAGCTTTGGATTGCCAGTTGGCTTTAATCTTCTGGGTTTGTGGAGATGATTTTAAACTTTTATGTCCAGAAAGCTTTATGAAGTTTACCCTAGCCGTCCAGGAGCTGGTGCCAATTTCCTGGCAAGGACAACCCTGAGCAGATAAGGCCTTAAGATCTATTTCATCAAAGTAGCCCTAAGACATCTCTCAAGGATGAGTCATAAGTTTTGTTAAGGGGAGTTACATTCCTTTTTATATAATTAATATTATTATAGTATGAATGCCAAAAGAAGTCTATACTGATTAGTATAATGTCAGGGGCTTTGCAATGACTTTTTTGTTGCTTCATTAAAAGCCCTAATTTCCTAGAAAAGTTATATTCGCGTTCGTTTCCATTTTCATAGGTGAAATCCTTTTGACATGGTGCGTATTTGTATAGATACATAACCTGTCATCATTTTTTAGACTTGTGAATGTATGAACAAGTTAAGAGAAAGAAGGGAGAAAGAACATGAGGGGAAAAAAATCCTGCAGGATAGCATATGAAAGAGCTATACAGCACAACTCATAGTGAATTCTTGTACCCTATTGCTGCCCATCTACTGGACAATTTAATTTTCATCTTAAGTTTTTTTTTGTTAATCATTGTGCAACTTTGGGAAGCCTAATTGTCAATATTGACTGACGTGAGTGATTTCATTGTTGCGCTCAGGAGGAAGGTCTACAGAGGCTCCAAGAACGCATAGATGTTACTTATGACAGTAACAAGATTGAGCACCAGGTACTAATGCCATCCAGCATTGCATTTTCCTTGTCGGTTTCCTGGATTATCATGTCCAAACTTATCATACTTATACTCCATGATCTACTGACTAAAGTGTTATAGCTGGTCATTAGGAAATTTTTACTAGCGATTCTTTCAGGTTGTATTTTTTTTCATCAGAGTTTTGTGCTAACAGTTGCATTTTATTTCCTACTTACTTTCATGTTCAATTCATTTTAAATGCGTGTATTCTTGGTAATGGACACCCCTGTAAAATTAATAAATTTCTTAAATTGGCATAGATTTTGGTTAAACACTGATGCATCATGTTTAAAGAGAGAAACATCAAAAGTACAAGCAATGCATGGATACAAATAACATTTCAATTGCACTAATGCATGCTTTAAAGGAAATACATAAATGTATTAGTCAGTGTTAGCACTTTTTCTACAGAAGCTTGATGCAAACAAAAAGTGGTTAAGATAAATCTTCATATGAGACTAAAATGGATATAATGAGGATTCATTTGTCCCAGTTTCACATGCTTCCCACCAAGCTACATGTCATTGTTAACATGAGATGGAATTAGTTTACGGTTGCTTAGATGATGATTTAGGTGTTGATAAAGTTTAGATTAGTAGCTATTGTTAGGATTTACCTAGGGTTGAAGAGTTGATAGCATTTCTAGATATTGAGGTTAAATGACTAAATATGGTATAAAGAAATAGGTTGGAAGAAGAACTGAAACACATGTTAAAGGCAGCAGGAAATAAGATTTTACTTCATCAAGCTTAGGTTTCACCCGCAATGTTGCATCCAACAACTCCAATCAGATAAGGCAATCAGAATTTTCATCAAAATATGCATAACATCACAATGGCTACCTGGACACATGTAGAAGAACAGTTTTAACTCTGACCACCAAAGTACCACTTACCACATAAACAATGACTAGTCCGTTCAATATGCTGACTAAAGACAAGTGGCTATTGAGTAAGGCGTAATACAACTCAAACACCAACTACAAACTAATAGTGACTAATAACTATTGAAAAGGTAAACTTGAGCTTACAAAGGGTTGAATCTTTGACTGATTTGCTTCATCCCGGAAAGATATGATCATGAGCTAAGTGGGTGGTTTGTCATCAATTTTCCTCTATGGTTTTTGACATGCAAAATACAAGGGACACCAGCAAATGTACTAGTCAAAACCGTATTCTTTACAAGAATATAAGAAAAAAGAGCAATTCAAATGTATGCACAGTTGTTTTAGCAGGGAGAAGCTGTACATTAATAAATTCCCAAGTTTGGTTATTTAATTGAGTATCCAAAGCGATTTATTTACAGGAAAAATGTTTCTGACCAACAGGGACAGCAGAATTGTGCATCTACAATTTAGTCCATTCGCTCCCTTGAAACCTCAAATCTCTCTGTACATCCCATTTTTCTGGGGACATCTTTCAGTATACCTGTTCTTGAGCTTCATATAGGTAGAGTACTTCCTTTGTAACTAGCATCTTCATTGATGTTTGAGGCATTATGCCTACGCTTCTAACTATCATTGTAAGGCTTTTACCTTACAATACCTCATTTGTGTTCCCTTAAAGCTTTTTTCCGTTCCCTTCATTCTTTCTGCTAGAAGTATTTCAGTTATAGAGGTGCTAATTTGCATATTAGGTGACAACATAGATTGGGAGACAAATGGATTTCTTATTGACCAGTCTTTAGTTCTTCTGAAGGACAATATGCTACCATATCCCATCTTCTAAAATAATTGCAGTATACAATTTTTTTATTATCTTCAGTAAGTATTATTGGCTGCTTCTGTTAAGTAAGTTAAAGTAAGTTCACTGTTCGCTTGGTAAGAGAATTGGAATGGTGATGTGGGGTCACTGATAATTAGTACCTCAGGTTCTTTTCATTATGTGATTCTGTCATTCTGATGATGAACTGTTTTTTGCAATGCTTCTGACATGTGCTGTTCTGGAAGTGGTAGTAGTCGATTTGTGACCTTTATAGTATCCAGACTCTGTTAGTGTAAACAAGGACCTCGACTGGTTGAGGTGATGCTTAGTCATCTGGCTTTGTTACCGACCTCTTGGCCAGACACGTGGCGTCTTCTTATTGGCTGCTTCTTAAGAGTCGGTTTTGTGGCATAACACCTTCCTATAATATTGTATGGTTTTCAGATGCAAACAACAACACACATCAGGTTAACTTATAGAATTACAAGTTGCCAGTCACGAAGAAAAAAGTAAAAAGAACGTAACCAAGGCCTTGTATATAACCTCAATGTACAATAGAAAAAGTTGAAGTTGCTTTGCCCTCACATAATCTTGCATTCCATATTCCATTATATAGTTCTTAAAAAGAAAAAAAAATTACACAAATCAGAGACTTTTTAGAATTTATAATCTAAACCTTGTCCATTGTGCTTAACTCTGCTTCCCAGGACCAGATTTCTGCAAGTAATTTTTATTGGAAATAAGAACTTCATATATTTTAAAAAGAAAAAAGGGGAGAGGAAGAAACTTTTATTACCTTTCAAAGAACACTAAATAAGGGGTAAGATGGGTTCAAACTCTGTGCCTCTGAACGTAAAGGTCAAAAGATTTAGAGTCATTCTCCCAAAATACTCCCATTGACATGGATTCCATCTCCACAATTGGGACTCTTCCCTCTGTGTTAAATCATTACATTAGTCTTGATTTATATAGGCACTTGTATGGTGTATTAAGCAAAAAAAATACATACAAATCTTGATTCATTTCTATCTATGAAAATGAACGATAAGGTGTGATGATCCATTTCTTTTCTTTAATTCATTTCCGATTTGGTTGAGATGTTAGAACATGCACTTTCAGACATACATGAACACTAGATCCGTTTCAGTTTTTGTTTGTCTAAGGGAGAATGTATTTTCTAACATGCATGACATATATTAAAGCCCACAGTACCTCCTTAGGAGAAGAAGCAAAGTAATATCTTTTTAGCCAATTTGTTCTCGGTCTGGATTATTTTGACCTTTCAATTTGATAGTTGTCTTTTCATATTGTAAATGCAAATAAAATGCTCTAATGTTTGACAAGTCTTTTAACATTGTCATCACTTCCAATTTTGAAACTTGTAGGAAGCCTTACGAGCTCTCTGGCATGCAGCGTTTCCTGAAGTTGAACTCAGAGGTTTGATATCTGACCAATGGAAGGAAATGGGATGGCAAGGAAAAGATCCGTCTACAGATTTCAGGTATATGATATTTGTTGCATCTACAATGTAAGCTTGGACTTATGCCTTGACTCTCAGTTCACTTGTTTTTCAGATTTACAATTGACAAATGGTTCTTGATCTTTATTGCAGGGGTGGTGGTTTCATATCTTTGGAGAATTTGCTGTTCTTTGCAAAGGCTTGTCCTGTATGTACTATTTCTTAATTTTTACTCTGTGTGATACATGCAAAATGTAACCAGAACAAGGCAGGAATTGTAGTGTTCACAAGTTCCCCATTGAGAGATTATTTCATTACTTGAACATGAGTCACTACTTGTTTTCAGCTGAGAGCTAATCTCAAAATGTTAGTAAAGAAAGCGTTGGCTTGTGTCTAGACTATCCATGAGTATCATGAGTAGTATTTCCTATTTTAGGGTTATTGTGTTACGACAACAACAGCAACAACAACAACAAAAAAGTCATCATATATCATCATAAATATATATAGATGTTTGCTGCTCACTTTCCTCTAACATCAGTAAGCTTGGTAAGGCTATACTTGCACATATGTGACATCTAAATAAATTATTCAGTTTGGATGCTGGTCTTAGAAAAATTTTACTGACTGAAGACTTACTAATTCTGCAATATGAAAATCTACTATCTTGAGGACCTATATTCATCTAAGCTGCCTTCCATCTAATAGTTGTGTAACTCTTTTTCATGCAGAAAACCTTTCAGGATCTTCTCCGAAAGCGAGAGGGCAACCGATCTGATTGGGAATATCCATTCGCTGTAGCTGGTGTGAATATAACATTCATGCTAATACAGATGCTTGATCTTCAAACTGGTTTGTATTTTTCATGGTTGTATAGCTTATACAATGATGGAAAAAAATGCAATCTCTAAATAAATATGACAACCTGGCTATGTAGTTAGATAGTTAATCTATGCTGTAATGCTTCTAGTATCGTTCAACTAATAGTGCTTTAATGAACATTAATGGCAGTTACTTTATTCAATTGCAGTCAAACCAAGGACAATGATGGGAGCGGTTTTCCTAAAGCTGCTTTCAGGTATCTGAACACTTGTGCTGGAATAATTTTACTCAGAATTTTTCCTTCTAAAAACCATAGGGTAAGAGTTTCCTTGATAAGATCATACGTCGGACAAACTTAAGTATACCATTTTGTTTAGGGAATAGTACCATCTAAAATTCGTAAGTTTGATCTTCACTAGAGCATATGGTTCAAACCCACAAAAAAGGGAAAGACTGGATCTGATGAGTACATTTTACTGCTGTATTTAGTTGATGAAATTTAATTTTCCTCCTTATCTGTGTATTCATATTAATTCACATGCTCTGTTCATATTATCCTGATAGCAATTTATCATTTAGAAAGCAACTTTTGTGTCTTTGTGAAACGTTTTAGAATTTCAAGCGTTTTCACCCTACTACATCTTTTGTTATTTTTTGAAAATGTCCAAGCATGTGTGTTTTATTTGCTGCACAAATTTCTATTTAACCATTCTCATAATGTAATATCTCATTTTGGACTCTTTTTTAAGGGCTTGACAATATAGGAGAAAACCAAGAATCGATTATGGTCCAATGTCGACAAAGGATGATACTTCCTTTTCTTTGACATAAGTTTATTGTTCGTATTCTTATGTCACTCCGCATTCTGACTGTGGTGCAGAAAATGAACGAGCCTTTGATGTTCTGTACTGCATAACTTTCAAGTTGATGGATCATCTTTGGCTCGAGATGCGTGCATCATACATGGAGTTCAACGTATGCATTTCCTCACTTATGAAAATAAAAGGTTATAATAACCACTCTACTATGTGTTCCCTAATTAACCCTCTTTTGTTTCGATATCTCTTTGTGCTCAGTCGGTGATGAAAGCTGCTCGCCGTCAACTTGAAAGAGAGCTGTTGTTAGAAGACATTCAAAGGGTGGAAGACATGCCCTCCTATGGACTCCTCGCTTGGTAGTTGAAAATAGTTTGTTTTGGCTTGTTCGATTTTTCAGATATTCCTCGTGTTTCAATATTGTGCTTTTCTTCCCACGGTTGTTTCGGAATGTGTTCATATTAAGGTTTTACTTATCCTTTGTTCCCCCCTTTCCTGGGACATGCTGTAGGCTGGTCTTGAACTTAAAAACTTGATGTAAAGGCCTCAATCTGATCTCTTACCACTAAAGCAGACCTTGACAGCACTAGACTCGTGTAGTATGGCATCATGAGACTGTAATTTTCTCAAGTTATTTTTAGTAAAACGAAAAAGAATAGTCTGAAAGGGGAGCAAAATGGGAGCTGAATTCCATAAATAGTATAAAAGATGAATGAAGCATGGAACAATCACCCGAAACATATTGGGAATGTGAGGGAAGTTGAATTTTCTGATAGTTGCTCGGAGAGATCACAGTGCCGGGTAACACTCTTTACGGTGCCGTCTGATTTCGCTTCTTCCCTGATTTGAATCTAGCACCAAAGTAGCAAAATCTGATTCAAAGTTTTAACTTTTATTTTTCGCTCACGAGGATTCTTACCATATGTTCCATTACGGTGAAAGTTGACAACAAATCTTAAACTAATGAACTCAGATTACTTGGTGCGACATTATTGATGTATTTATACCGAAAGAATACTTTGCGTCCAAAAGAAAAGTGTCGTAGCAGCCAGAACCCAGTTCCCAAGTTGGGTTCAAAACCGACAGAAGTGTAAAAATACAATGCGATACAAGCAAGATAGATGCATCACACAAGAAAATGTAAACGCATCAGAACTTCCAAGTTCCAAGCAACAGCTCACAAAACAACCATCCGCGGCCAAACATATTGAAAGAGGTGATTATTGAAGACGCATAATTACCATGCGACAAGTTTCACAGGTTCACTGTGTTTTTCTGATACTCAAAAGCCAAAAAAAAAAAAAAAAAAAAAAAAAAAAATCAGTTATGGCACTTAATTAAAAGGCTAGATCCATATAAGTCTCTGGATAATGCAGCAGCAGCAGCAGAAGAGGGAAAGATGGCAGATTTACTCATAGATCCAGGGGTGAAGGCTGCTCTTAAACTCTGAGATACCCTCGGGGAACCACAGTGCGATTTCCTTCCTTGCATTCTCAACTGAATCACTTCCATGGATGATGTTTCTGCTTGACAAAAATTAGAAAGATAAGCTACCGAGAAGCAATTAAGAACTCTTTTGCACGATAAATGTCTGATATCAGATAATAAATTTACGACTCCAGAGAACAAACAGAACTTAAGACCACGAAAATAGTTTAGATAAAGAGGTGTAATTGCTATCACAACATTTTAAACTGTGACAACTTAAAAACAGTCGGCGAAAAATTAAGAAAACCAACCTTTCTTTAGGGCTTTGGCGTCGAAGTATTTGAGATCGTGATGAATCTGATGATCCTCTATGATTTAAAGTTAAGTACTACGATCACTGATAAACTAATTTCATATGGCAGCTCAAAGCCAAATTCGACTATTTTTCTCTACTGCATGACCTCAGACTCTAAATGCCAATACATAGAGAACACCTCAAACACTCCATGTGTATAAAGCAGGCAAGAACTGTAAACCGGTAACCTTAGAAATACCATCAATCACTCAGAGGTTTTTTTCCACTTCGTACATGGTAGTTGCTAGCAAAATAGGAATCCTTTTATAGTCCAATTCACACAATTATATTTGTCATAATCAAGAGTATTCGATCAAAAACTAGTGTGTAATTTATAGACATACACTACTAATGTGTAGTTCGAGCCCGCCTAACCTTGACAAACATCAAAATTTAACAACACAAGCTTGCTATTCTATCATAGAGCAAAAGTGAACATTTTCAATATGTATAGAAGGTCTAAGAACGATAATTTACAACTCCGAAACAATAAGTAGAAATCACAGTTACCTTCCCATCACAATGGCGTAGTCGCCACGAATAGTCCCAGGAGCAGACTCTGCTGGATTGGTGGCACCGATAATCTTGCGACCAGTAGAAACAACATTCTTTCCCTCCCAAACCATGGCAACCACCGGGCCGGAGATGATGTAGTCAACAAGCGCGGGAAAGAAGGGCCTTGAGGAAAGGTCCTCGTAGTGCTTCTCAGCAAAGGGTTTGTTCACAGTGATAAGCTTCATTGCTAAGAACAAAAGGCCCAATATCAACAGATAAATACATACATAACTATAGTTTCATAGTTTCTTATGAAAATAAAGGATATGCTTATGATAAAAGTACCCATGGCACAAGATTCAACATTTCGCCTTACATTCATAAAACATGTAATTGAATCAAAGGATCCAACCCTAAGTTCTATACTCTCTTCTCAGAATAAGAGCATGGTGAAAATTTATTAGAATTAGACTGAAATAGAAATACTCAATGCCTAAAGATTTACACATTTGTTCTAACATACGCGTGTAAAAAGAAAGGACAAATTCTCTAAATACCAATTTTAATATTTAATTACAACGATTGACTCGTTTCAAATTTAATCACAAAAATTAACCAACTTTCAAAAAGTTGGTTGAAGTTTTACAGACAGATCTCTTAAATACCCAGCCAATCCCATGTATTTGAGAAATGGATTTTTTTTTAAATTGACAAAATTCGTCGAACTGGGTCTATTTTGTAATGAAATTTACAAGTTTTATCAAAAAAAATTCACCCGAAAGGAATATTGTCTGAGTTAATTTGCTCAATTACAAGTGTAGACCTATACTGAAAACAGCGGAGAACAGGAAGTTCAAGCTTTCATAGAATTCACTTTTTTTCTGATGAAAATCAAATTACCTTATCATCCAAGATTTATATTTTATTCTAATTTTGGGGAACAAAAACATCAGAGCTAGCAAACCCAAAATTGGTACTTTCTTAGAGGTCATTAATTCCTGCCTTACTCTTTTAAAGTTACAATTATAAACCTGAATGAGCTAAAATATCCAAACTTTTTCCTCAACTTTTCGGGCACAAATTAATATTCCTTAAAAAAAAGATTCAAAAATCTCTACATATAATACAAATAAATACAGAATCCAAAAGTAAATACCTTTCAAGTAGAAACCCTTCTTCTCAAATCGGCTAATGATCTCTCCTACCTGAATTCATCAAAGATTTATAAGCAGTTTAATGTCACCAAATAACCAAAAAAAATTATTTTTTTCGGGTAAAGAAATAAAAATAAAGAAAAAGATTATCGCTATTATTATTAATTACGAGGCCTCTCTGGACGCCATCGGGCTTGATCATGATGAAGGTCTGCTCCATTTTCAGTTGGATTTCGATTTCCTAAATTTGGAACCCTAGATTGCAGTTTGAAATGAGAAAGGGATTGGAGTTATTTATAGAGGACAAAGAGATGAAGCTCTGAAAATACTATAATTATCGAATATTCCGAGGCTATTTGTTCGCGTTTATTTGTGGAAAAAATCATGCGGTTTTTGCCTACATACCACTCAAAAATCTGTCATATTTATAAATTTATCCTTAACAGCTTGGTATTTGCAAACTTACCCCTCAGTTCTCTCGCGTCGAGTTTTTCTACCCCTCCCACTCAATAGTTTTATTTTTTAAACAGAAAATATCAGAAATCTATTGGAGATTATTGAAATTTTTTGACATTGCTCTATTTAGAAACAAATATTGTTGAGTTGGAGGGGTAGAAAAACCCAATATGAATGCATTGAGGGTTGATTTTGTAAATATCAAGATTTAGAAGGTAGAATTGCAAATATGTAAGATGCCAGAGGTATATATGCAAATATCCAAAAATTCATTTATGATGCTACCGAACTTTGTTATTTATTAATATGATTAATTTAAAAAAAACCCTAACTTTTGTGTGGTTCTGCAAACTTTTTTGCATCGTAGAACTTTAAACTTTTCTTATTGGACATCTTGTCTATAATTGGCAAATAACTAAAATATGTATTCTTGAGGGAAAAAAAATTCAATTTAGTCATTTCCCATTTATAGTCTGCCATTATAGAACACATAACCGCTGTAAACTAAAACTTGAACCCATATTTTGGGATTTATTTTAGGGGCTGTTTGGTTGGAGAAAAAAACACTGAAAATGGTGGGCTGAAAACTGACAGGGGGGTTTTTTGACATTTTCCATCAAAATTGGGTGTTTGGTTTGCAAAAAAAAGAAAGAAAGTAGAGGAATGTGAAGGAAAGAGGTGCTGCCAGCTAGACGTTTTCAGTGAAATATTTTCCGCCCAAAAACAGCGAAATACGGGAGAAAAACTCCCTAAACGATTCCGCCATTTTCCCCTCCCCAATACCTAGCGCCGTTCTCGTCACCCCTCAAGCAATCAGCCTCCCCTCCCGGCTTTCGAAGCCCAGCGACGAAGCACCAGCCTCCCTCCCGCCTTGCGTCGCCCAGCAATGACACCCCCTCCCGCCTTGCGTAGCCTAGCGACGACACCCCCCGCCATCGACGCTGCTAGGGTTTGGCCACTCTTGTTTCCAAACAGATATTTGGCTGATTTTTTGAGGTAATTTGTTAATTTCATCATTTTAAGAGAACATGTCGTGGCTCCATTATAAGCGAGTTGAATCCTTGTGAAATCCTTCACTCTATTTTTTCTTTTGAAATTTTTCATAGCCTGGTTGGTTCTTGAGTCCAGGTGAGCTCTGCACTAATGAGTGTGATTTATTAAAATTTTAATTGTGCTTAAAACTCTTTTATGCATTTGGGGTTTTCCCCAAAATTTCGTGCTTTGTCAGAAATAGTTCTTTAATTGAAGGTTTGGAATTTCTACAATAATTGCAAACCTTTGAGAATAAAAATGAGAATAAAAACTTCCACAGGTTCGTAAAAATGAGAAAAAAAATGAGAATAAAAAAAATTGTTGTTTCCAACGAATAGATTTTGGTTAGAATCATTTACCGAAGAAATCAAAGAATTCTGTTGATAGATTCGAGTAATTGAAAAGAAACAAGTATCTCGTAAACTTTATACGATTTTGTACTTGGTATAACTAATAGATATGATGTTCTTAGTTCCATAGTTAGTTTACTATGATATAACTAATAATAAATGTGAAAATCCAAGTACTTCCTTAAAATTAATTTTGTAGTATCCGCAAAGGTAATTTTGTAGTTTAATGTTCTCGATATGATTTCATTTGTTTTAATAATGTTAATATCTAATTTATTATGATGCTAGTATTATAGATAGATGGTGATCTTGATGAGGAGATCGTAATTAACATGTGCTCGGGTGCCGCACTTTCTGTTTTAGTTATGATTATGACATTTATGAGGAGAATGCAAAGCAGACGTAGGTCCATTTGCCATGGTCCTAGTGAGGAGAAAATAAAGCAATATAAAATTAGAAAAGATCACATGGATCAGATATATAATGGATTCAGTGATAGTTGTGTCAACTATGTTAGAATGTGTAGCGGTGCTTTTATGAAGCTTGAAGAAATTATGAGGAGGAGTGATTTGTTACAAGACTCGAGACACGTTATAGTGGAGGAGCATCTTGCTATGACTTTGAATCTATTGGGGCATAAAACTAAAAATCGAATTGTTAGGTCACATTTTATTAGATTTGGTGAGACTGTAAGTAGATATTTTAACAAGGTGTTAGAAGCTATTTGCTACATATGTCCGCGCTTCTTGAGACATGCACGGAATGAAGTTCTGCAAGAGATCATTAACAATCCATTATACTACCCTTATTTTAAGGTATACGCTCTATATTTTGTGATTATCTCCATTG